>JAUZNJ010114575.1:0-19725 GCA_034780135.1 Jordanella pulchra | reverse complement strand
GAGAGAGAGAGAGAGAGAGAGAGAGAGGGATCGAGCGAGAGAGAGGGAGCGAGCGAGAGCGAGACAGAGAGAGAGAGAGCGAGAGAGAGACAGAGAGAGAGAGAGAGAGAGAGAGAGAGAGAGAGAGAGAGAGAGAGAGAGAGAGAGATGTGATAAAAAGCCATAAAGGGCTCCATTGAGTCACTGGGTGAAAGGAAAGATTATATCATGCAAGGGTGAAATTACTCCATTGTTAGGCATTTGTGGATTGGCGTAATGGGGGCGAGGCAGTTGGCAGGCTTCTTCCAACGAGGTGGCCCATAGCTGCTCATTTCTAATCACCCACCTTATGCTACGACAGCAACCTGCTTCCAGCTAAACATACACCCAGGGTACTTACCATCCCCTGCGGAGCATACAAAAATTAGCCATCTAATGCTCCGACCTTACCAAGCTGCAATGGCCTTGAATTACACATCACAAAGGTACAGCGGCAGGTCTCTTCTGTGTTTGCATATCTGGAGGCTGAGGAAAAATAGCTCAAAATCAGTCAGGTACTGTAGCTCTGTCTACAATGTTATGATTTAGTTGTTATGTAGAAACATCAAGCCCTAGTATTGAGACTTTTACAGTCCAAGGACCCCCCAGTCCAGCTTACCTTTCCCTGCTGTAGATATGCATCCCCATGACAAAATAGTGTTTAACTTGACAACATACAGTAGACATTTGATCTGACTGTGGCTTGTAGAAATAGAGTAAACATGTGCTTTTGCTTTACCGTTGAACCATGTTTTTTTTATTACTTTTCCTTGCTTTGTAGTTTATGAGGAAGATCATGTTTAGGCAGTGAAACACAAGGACTCAGATGCAGCAGAGCAACTCTCCTTTGTTTCCACACTAAACATGAGTCACACATGCGCAAAGCTTCCACTGATCCCCCTGAATTAAAAATCTGAATGTAAATATAATATTTAGCTCATTTCTTTTTTTTTTCAAGTGTTGCATTGGGATAGAATAGTATATAAGCATCGCTGTAGCAGCCCTAGCGGACTCACCTCCTGCACCTCGGGCATAGAAAACGTTTTTTTTTTCATTACTTCTGACACCTAATTTTGGATGGGTGATTAATAAAACATATTTCTGTGGTGTGAAAAACTGAACACACACATTTATTTTTACTGTACGCAGTCCTTAAGCTATACAGAGTTTGGGATACTGTTGTATGGCAATATTTTGAGATAAGTTTTTCCACAACTTTATCCCAGAAGTGTGCTGTGTTCCTTGGTCTTTATCATAGTTTTAATTCTCAAATAATCTATAAAAACCTCTGAGATCTTCCCATAGCATACCAAAAGTATGCACTTGTGGAACCCTTTTCCACGTTAAGTGACTTCCAAAGGCAATTGGCTGTCCAGGACTGTATGTAACTGTATGTCTGACTTCTGACTTTGTTTTTTAAATATATTTCAATGATCTTAAAACCCACGTGTCTCCTGCTTTCCACTTTAAAACTATTTCCCACTCTGCCTTTGTCAGTCAGATAAAATTCCAATCAAACACATCAATGCTTTTTATTCTGAAACAATAAACTGTGGAAAAGATCTCTAGGTTGAATACTTTTCTAGAACCTGTAGAACTAAGCAGGAAAGGCCGGGAAAGGAAATAACACATTCATGTTGTGGTACATTGACAACTTTTAGTCAGACTCACATCAGGAAAAAAAAAACAAAATTGCACTCTGTAGACAGAAAAAAATGTTAGCACATGTGCTGGGAAGAGAAGGAAGACGCAGACTGACACGTGCACAGCGGCAGGGAAAACAGTGAGCAGAGAGTCGCAGCCTGTCACTGGGAGGTGTGATGCCGCATGGATAATGAGTGTTACTCCCAGCAGGTTGCTGTGTTGCATGTGGCTCTCAGTGCGCACACACACTCGTTAGGAAGCATCGACAGTACGTTCTCAACTTGGCAGGTAACACTGTTTGCATTAATGTTACTGAATAAGGGATGGCTGAGTTTAGCAATCAGTTGCATCCCAGCAGGGGGGCGGGGCACTTGGTGAGGACCTGCATGGCGATGCATAAAATATGCCCTTAATGCATTTTCTAACTTAATCCTTCGTTCTGTTTCTTTATCAGAGCTGCGATGAAAACAGCACGAGCCAAGAACAGCAAGTGTCATGTCTATGTTAAAACCTTGCCACCTTGCTGGCCTGTAAAGTCTAACACCTTACCTACAGCAGCTGTCTTTATCTGAGCAAATGAGAAAAACTGCAGCTATCCAGATTCCCGCTGTATCTTTCCTCAATCCAAGTGTTACAGCTATTATTCTCGCTGGTGTGAGCTGTCGCCTTCTCTGAAACATTTTCCTCACTTACTGTACAATAACTGGTGCAACTGCTGTGGGAACTTCTCACAAGTGCACTTCAGGTTTTAGTCTGTTCAAAATAACAGGCAGCTACCATTAAAGGGATCTGTGGAGGCTTTCTGGACAGTTCATGTATATATTTTTCTTTGTGTATACGAGGCACTGTTCAAACGTTTTTCTTTTTTTTTTTTTAAAAAAGTCCAATTATTATTTAGAACTAACATTTTTCTGTAGAATGTAAATTCAGGTTACTTTTATATTTCAGTGAAGGTGTTAAATGATTTTCCATCAAAAACGCAAACCTAAAATATATGATGGGTAAGTTTTAATGCCTTAGACATGTTGCATATGTCATTATTCCTGACTTTTTAATGTCAGGTTATGTTAACACTTTAAACCGGGCCTTTGAGGTGAAACAGGCCCTCGGCTTCATGGGTCCACATCTACCTGTAGTATTTGTTGCCAAAATGCTTCCAACAAAGCGAAGTTTAAGTCTTAGAAGAGTTTTGTAAACTTTAGTTTTAGGTTCATGGTACTACAGCTTTATATAAGCTATGTAGTTGTTTTACAACAACTCATCATGACACATAGTTGAATGATGAGCGTTAGTCACTTCTAGCCAAGGGCCTTATTGCTGATGGGTCCTAGGCTGGGTCCATCATTACTAGAGTATCACTAAATAAAACATGCATTCATTGTTACAAGTTAAGAGCTCTTCAACAACGTAAGAAAGAAAAGTGTAATTTACTTGTACTTATATTATAGGAGCTGATAAAAGGTGCCTTGTGTTTGCATCACTAACTTATGACAATGATGATAACAACTATGTATTAAAATAAAACTTCAAGCTTAATAATTTTATTTTAATTAAAAGCTGGAATTTTCTGTTGATTTTGCATAGAATTAAACTATCCCAATATTATTTTTAAATTCTTTTTGCACATCTTCTTTGGATCTTCCAATTAACCTCAAATGTGTTTTTTAACATGATGGAATATATTTGTTTTTCTCCAAAATATAATCTTCAGGTTCAGGTGTTTCAGTTGTTCACCTACAACTGAGAGCATATGGATCAAGTTTAGGGATAGCAGATGTGTCAGCCGTCCTGCTTTTTGTAGACAATCCTCAGGCACTCATGTAACAGCTGGCGCCATGCAGAGATCAAATCAGCTCAAAGGATGCCTTATTTCTATAAAAATATTTTTAACTAGCCACAAGACTGAAGGTGGAAATATGCATCATTTTAAGGTTTTACAACTTTTTGGACTGAAATATAAAGTCAAAAGAGAAAAAAACCTTTGCATGTTCAGCGCACGTCCTTGTTTTAAAGAGCTAGCTTCTTAAGATAAGCTTAACTTTCAATACCATTTGATACATCTTTACATATCAATTTGTTTTTATGAATCTCTTCATCAACCTGCATTGAAGTGCATTTTAGGAACCATTTTCCCCATAATACAGTAAGGTAACAGAATATTGTTTAATAAAAGTATGTCAGGGTTGGGCAGTTTGTTTAATTATCAATAAAAATCCAAATTTCTATTCCAGTATGCATGTGATTTAACAGTGGCTTCATGAGTCCACAAAACAAATGTATTAGCTTCTGCATTTTCAATAGAGCAGTGAAGGGTATAATCAAGAGCACCCAATTAGTTTTCCATCAAATCCTCCTAACTCCACTCAGTGATACCCATTATGTGTTTCACATAAACTGCAGGTGAATTTTTTCTCTTTGCCTCTCACCGAACAGCCATTTCTTTATTAATGTAAGCCTTAAATCTGAACATCTCCTTATATTAAAGTGTATAACTGTAGAATGTATAGTTTAGTGTAAAGCTGCTTTTAAAATACATTAATACATCTTGCAGACAATGCATGAAAGCATAATATCACAAAACAAACAGGTCAAAAATAAACTCAGTTTTGTGCGTACTGCTTCACCTGGTTTGCTCATGCTGTTCCTGGATGTTGATGAAATATTTTTTTTACATATGTAAGGTACACTCTACAATATTTTTCATTTGTAAGTCCTCCTTGCTAAGAGCTGTCTTCATTTCCTTTTACTTTATGCTACTAGTGGCCTTTATTGACACTAATCAGATTGCACATGGGCTGGGGCTTCTAAAAATGTCCCAAGGTCAGAAACGAAACCCAGTCAGCTTTATTTAGGACTGATGCCTGACAGCATGGCAAGCCAGATGTTGGCTGTTGGCCTAATGTTAGCATAACACAGTAGCCAAGTGGTGTGGTGAACTTCTTAATGTGTAAATTTCTTAATAGTTTTTTATAAAAACTTTCTGTGAATTCCATTTGTTCACATTCTGTTAAAGCTTAACTGGGTTAACAATCCTTTATCTATTTTTTTCCACTAAAAACCATTAACATCTGCTTTAATGTTACTTTTCCTTTTCCCTGGCTGAGCTGACATGTAGCCTGCTATGCAGCTTTATGTACAGGAGCAGATGCACAAAGCCTTTTTTAAGTGCAAACATAACTTGGCAGGTGCTTCTAAGATTCAAAAGCTGATCTACTCCTGAAATAGCTTTAAAAGCAAACACGTGTTTGTGCACACACTCATGGTCCATATTTAAAATGGCCATAATAGATGCCCTCTGAAAACAACTCATCCTGTATTTATTTTATAAAAACACAGTTAGAAATAAATTGCCTGGATTTCCTTGATTCTTGATGATAAAAAGCTTCTCATAGAACAAAAACTGCTTAAAAAATGAACAGCTGCTAAAAGTTGGTGGTATTTCCTAAAATTTAAATCTTTGAGAAAAGTACAATGTTTTTAAAGTTATCTGTACAATTTACTGAATGTTTAATCGTCCATTTTTCTTTCTTCACTACATCAATAGAGGAAGGACCTTTCTGATTTGGTAATTTGGAAAATTTGGTTGTAGCTCACAGAGCTAACATAGCAAATGTATTACTCCAGGGTAACAAAAATAATGAATGATAAATTACAATACATCCATGTGTAACACTAGTTACATGTCGACTTTTCATAATATTAAAGTCATCATTTTGGGTTTTTTAATAATTATTGATGTGGCTTACTGAGCTAACCATTCAGCTTTATTTTTGCCTCTAAAAAAATATATATGATCAATATATTTATATAATTAAGACCTGTGTTGGCAAAATATTAAAGCCACAGCTGGTATTTACTTCTTAGAGTCGCTAAAGCTTACAGAACAAATTCCACTGCTTTATTTTTGCATTTAACGCTATTCTCTAGATATAACGAGTATACAATTTGTTTTGTTGGCCTTAACCAGGTATCAGATATTCTCTTTACCTGCATTGACAAAAATAACTTAAAACTGTTTTTTGAGATGCATTTTCGAAATAAGACATTTACTCACCTCTGGTTGATATTAGTGACTTTCTTATACAAAAATTACATGGCAGTTTGTCTTTCTATATTAATAACTCTGGCTTGTCACGCTTCTAGATTCATCTAGACTGTTTATGTGTCCAAATATAAGTTAAAACCAAATACTCAAAACATTTTTTGTAATAGTGAAAGAAAAATACTTCTTTTAACTTTATTACCATTCAGTCCTACACCTTCATACACACTTGCTCTGAAATATTTTGGTACATTTGCATATGTTTTGAGGAATAACGATTATTCTGTTATGAAGAGAAAGGAGTGCAGTAAATTAAGCTAAAGAGAAATATTTCTATTCCACAGCACTAAGCTTTATCCAGTACTGTCATGTACACTCGCACCAGCCATCAATATTATTCTTCACTAACTGCTGGCTGGCACTTCTCTGCTAAAATGCTTGCTCAGTTCTTTGCCTGGCTGGAGAAGAATAAGTTTAACATTTTGTGCTTTTTAATGTATAGATGCATGGTAAATGCGCAGAGGGATGAGACGGATAAAAGGATTTCACAGTGTCTTTCAAAGAGATTTCATGTGCTTTTCTTCAAGTTTGTAAAACTTGTGAAAATAGTCCCATTTTATATATATATATATATATAGATATATATATCTATATATATATATATGTGTGTGTGTGTATATGGATGGATGGGTAATCTATGTGTCTGTGTATACTGTGTGTTTTCACAAAACCCGTGTTAAAGTAGGACAGAAGTGCCGATGCCATACTGCTTGTATATGCATTTCCATCTGTCCATGGGATTTCAGAGAGGCAGAAATAAATCCTAATATCTGTTTTGTATTCTTATTAGACTGTCATGTGGAGAGCAATATTGACATTTGCCAGACTCCTCTGCTGTCAACAAGCTGTGAAAATAAAGGAAATCAAAACAGTGTAATCCTGAATTGTGTGAAGTAAGAAAGGAGTTGTCACTTAAAAGCCACCTAAATGATGGGGATGTATTGATCCCTTTGCCCAGGAGCAGGAGGTGAGCCTGAGTTGTACCTTCGGAAAATGCAGTCCCACAATCTATAGTGTCCATAGATTGTGAGGTTGTGGCAAGTTGTGGCTTTTCTAATTAGTGTTTGGATTACCTTGTCGCTATGGGCTTCTATTAACTATAGGCTTGCTCTTAACTCAAGCTGAATACACAATGTTAAGAAACAATGACAAAATTAAAGAGATAATAATCTTCTTGAAAACTTTTAAGAATATATGTATTTTTTTGTTTAAGTAAAGGTGATCTTCTGTAGCATTATTATCATCATCCAGTAATTTAGAAGCAGTAAATACAAGTCTGATCACTGTCCAGGTTGAAGAAATAGAAGTGTTAAATGCTGATGTAGATTCTCATTCATTCAGGTATGTGGGGGGGCTGAATTAAAAGCAATTAGACTTCTTGTAATTGTTTGCATTAAAAAGAGTCTAGCCAACAAACTATCACATTCAGTTCTTCTCCAGATGAGATCACAACCATCTCAAATTATCCGCTCAACACAAAGTTACAGAAGTGTAGAAAATCTCATTTGCATGATTCACTTCTCCTCTTTGCCTACTTATCTCGGCTCTCACTGACTCCCCAAAATAAAAGGAAGAAATCACTTTTTCTTAGAAAAAACTTTTTTTTATTACAATTAAAATAAAAAAAGTAAGAAATTCCTCTAAATTTGCAATTAATTATCAAGCTCATGAGAGCAGGTAATTTTATAAAAACTCTTTATTAATAGTCTGAAAAAGCTAGATTTTATTAACAGTCTAGCTGTGGCTTATTAGCCGTCTTGGAGTTAATAGAGGATATCACCCATTTAATAAATTAAAAGTTTTTTTTTTCTTGGTCTACTTACTAATCTTAAAAGAATTATTTGACTCAATTAACCATATTATATTAATCATGAAATCATATAACTAATTGTGTACAGGGGGTGGTTCTGGAATGAATGAAAACAGGCAATAATTTGTAAAAAGAAAAGGTTGAATATCAATCATTATGCTTGGACTTTTCTACATAAATGACATAAAGTATAGATTAAAATGATCACAGTTTATTTTGTTTGAGGGTGAGAAGACTAAAATTCTCCACAACTTGATGCTTACAGCAGCTGCTAAATGCAATGCCACCAAAGCTAAATGAAGTAAAAAGGTCACAACTTAAGTTCATCCTGATCAAAAACTATGAAGCATATAGACATGCAAGTCACAGAAAATAGAGTAAAAGTGAAAAGATTGAATGAAATTCAATTCTTGGTTGTGAAGGACTACAAAATCTACTGATCACTTCACATTAAAATATGTTCAGATTAAACTATTTACAAGCATCCAAATTCTTTATAAAACAAACCTTTTCTAAATTATAAGGCATTACACATTCAGCAGTGTTCATTGATTTGACAGTACCCTAGTTACTGTGTTAAATTTTCCACTATACATGGTGCAGAAAAGAGTCATTAGAATGATTCAACAGGGTGGTTGTTACATCCATGCTAATCCATTACTAATTTCTGTATTCTTGCTTGCATAACTTCGTAGATCTTGTGGAATTTCAAACTGCCCAGTTAATTTCCTCAGCTACTTGTTAAAGAGAGTTTATGCAACTTTTGCTGTCTGCTGTCTGTTCATAACCTTAAATACTAAAAAACAAAGGTAAAAAAAAAAAAGCGATTGTCATTCCTTGGTGTGAAGACAGTGGAGCAAACTCACTATTAAATTCAAGAAATGTTCATGTATTTTAGTTTTTGTGCTAAAGATGAACTAATGCCACCCAGACTCAATAAAACCATAAGAGATTCCAGTATCGGGTGTACATACTAAAGAAAACCTGAAAATCCTTCATTTTACTGTTTTAGAGAAGGTTTCACTGTTCCTCTACCAATATTAATGTCATTAGGAGGCAACAGTATGATCCAATATCTTCCTCCTGTGTGCAGTAGTAATTTGCTTTTACTATGCTCTGTTAGTCTCTGATTCTAATATATTCTTTTCTTTTTCTGAAATTGCTGCCCCCCAAAAAATCTAAAGTGTTGAGGGTTTCTCTAGTGCCAGTTATACCAAATAAAGTCGAACTAAAAGTAATTCTTAGCTAGATGTCCTTTCTCTAATCAAGAAATATTCTAGCATTTTAAAGTCCTTATCCCTCCTTAGATCCTGTTTTTAATATCCCGTTTTTTTATATACATTGTTATTATTGTATTAGAGCAGACAGGATTTGGCATATTTTCTGATTTTGATATTTAGTTACTGCATGATCAAAAACAGACAATATTATTTAATAACTGTCATATGTTAGTGCTGAAAATGTACTAGAAAATAGCACAGAAGCACTCACTCAGTGGAGGTTTATTCAATTATTTTTTTACAATTCTACAGCCATAAACTCCAAATAAATCCAGATGGCCTGTGTATGATTGTGATCATAAGAAGGTAAAGAACATCAGAGATCAAGGTTTCTTTGTTTTGTTTTTTTTTCTGCCATGCTTTTATGAACTGTATAAAACACTTCTTGAAATGGAGTAAAATTTTAGACGCAGTGTCCTCTCACAAATATAGAGCCCCTTTTCTTGGATCTTAAAAGATCTTAACCAACACATTAACCAAGTATTGTTGTCTTACTGTAGGAATGGGTGATACTGAATTAAAATTTTACAGATAAAAGTGTTGATAAGTATGTATTTACAACTTTAAAAAAAACTGAATGACTGTCATTGCTTCTCATTGTATTCAAAGCCCATGAAACATAAGAATCTTAAAAAAAAAACATTGTTAAAATAAGTTGATTTGCCTTTCTTCAGGATACCAATTATATTAGAAAGTTAGATTTGTATCCCTTAACAGGATAGAGTAACTTAATTTAATAATTTATATGAATTTCTTAATATTAATCGATGCCCTTATGGAGTCAGAAATGGAGAAACCATCAAAAGTATCAATTTATCTTTTAAAAGATTATTAATTGGAACTTATTGATCTAAAAGAATCAAAGTTGAAAGAAAGATTTTTTTTATAAAAGCAATGAATGACACAATCAGCATTATTGATATTCTATTTGTATCCAAGTATTTGTTTATATCCTTGATAAGAAGTTCTCTTTTTTTTCTTTGTGCAAAGTATTGCATGTTTTCTGGGGTATATCTCTACCTGCTTTTTACATTGAAAGACAGAATATTTGTGAATTTGAGTTTCAAGATATCTCAGGATAAATTATTTTTATATAAAGAAAGGTTTCTTAAGCCCCATGTTTTCAGTTAGATTTATAAACTAGGCCTATCATCATCTGTTTTATGATTCAAACAAATGAATAAACTTGGATCTGAACTATTCCATCATACTTGGCTCTGGTTACACAATTATTATGACTACTGGAGGGTAAACCTCGACCTAAATCCATAGTCTTTTGCGGTCTTTAATGTTTTCTTCCAGCATTGCCCTGTATTTAGCTAATTCCAATCTATTATCAGTTCTGTTCCTACTATAGAAAAACATCTAGTGTGGTGCTGCCACCAGCATTATTCACAGTTGCAGTGGTGTGTGAAGTTTATTCATTTTATTTCTCATGCATTGTTTTATACATATAAGTCTTTTTGCTAGACATGTTGTTCTTTCAAAGTTAAATTTGGATCCCATGTTTGGACAATCTGTCCTATCAACAGATTGTCCCACCTAATCTATGGGTCCCTGTTGGAGGGACAGAGATGCAGAGATGCTGTTGTCCTCTTGGTTGTTTCTTTGATTTATGTCTTCCTTTCCCAGCCTGTCAGTTTAGGTAAAGGGCCATTTCTTAGTCTGTTTGCATTTGTGCCATACTCTTCCCATTCTTCAGATAAGGATATTTCAAAATTTAACTCATTCCCTGACCCGTCCCGTTTGTTTGCTTGTGTTTTCCGAAAATAACATAAGTTTGTCATAGTCAGTGTATATAGTGTAAAAATTTTCAATTGGTTTTTATACTTTTTGGTAGACGTGTTGTTCTTCAACTTAGAATAGAGAGTTATTAAATCTGTATATCTATATTTGTACATGCACACATGGACCTCATCATGACTGTACTGATGCTCGCTTATCCTGAAACCCCCTCTAGGAGATTTGATGTTCATTTGATGTATTATTACCTTTCAGGAACACATGCCCTCTTTTCTCACTTTGCCAGCTAATAAACCCTGAGGAGCCCCATCTATATTGGCACATATTCATATACACTTCCCCCACTACACCCCCCTTCCTGACACACTCATTGACACGTTACACACACATTCATGAATGCTCCCAAACCACTTGCCCGCAACAACCTCAAGGGAGACATAAGAAATAAATTCAACACTTCCGCTAACCCAAGAAGCGCCTTAAGGACAAAGAGAAATTTAATCTTGGATAAGCCTCCCGATAGAATCTCTGCATTAGCCCTTTGCTGCTGGTTCACAGCTATCCCATCAACCCTTACCTCCCACACCTTGGCCCAATTCCCTCATATCTCTCCTCCGCCACATTGCTTGTTTCTTTTTCCGTTATTTCTCCCCAGCTTCTGCTCACAACTTCTTCTGTCTCCCCTATTCTTTCTTTAATCATCCATTGCATTGTATTTTTCCACCTCGTTGTATCCCCTCACCTATCAGGTGACTCCTCATGCCTCATCCCTTTCCCATCCTTCTATTCAGCCTTCATCTCTCCATCTGCTCCCAGTTGTGTGACACATTCTCTGTCTTCAAACTTCTGTTCCACCGTCTTGTCGAGTTCCTTTAATACCATTGGTATTAAATACCGGCACGACCCCCTCAGCATACTTAAACAGGCAGGGATACTTGTAAGGCTGTTTGAGTGTTTAATATTTTCAGCACGTTGCTGACTTAAGCCCCTTAAGTGCTTTGGCAACACTTATTCCATGGTGGCACCAATGAAGCCCATTAAAAATTTGATTTCGATGAGAAAGAGAGGCCAAAAGTAAAGAAAGGAAGGCGGGTATCAGGGATACAATTTGCTATTGCTTCCTTTGCCTTCACACACTGCGACAAAAACAAATACACCCATCGGGGGGCTGCCCACACAGGATCTCTGCAGACATACAAATACACACATAAGTTGCATAATGATTTGCAATGTGTTTTCTTTCTCTTTGCAATTATGTTCTTTCCCCCTTTATAAAGAACTCTGTGATGAACTTATTTTGTTAAAAGCTGTTGATAAATTAATTTGACTTTATTTGACTTGATAATGGGGAACAGGGTGTTTCACATTGATCTGGAAGCGATGTTTGTAAATACAACAAATTAGAACAGTTTATGATCAGCTGATTAACGACAAACAGAGGTGCTATGATAAAAGTAACACTGTGTTGTTCTCATTTTACAGGATAATGAAAGTCAAAGACTGGGAGCCTGGTGTAGTTAGAACCTGTTCTTGGCTTTGTACTGTCAGTTTTATGGTCAATAGGAGCAATGATCGTACAAGGGAGTGTCAGCTTGAAGAAAGAAATTGCATTAGCTTGATATGTTGGTTCAAAATGTGCTAACTGACTGATTAGGCTCCTGGGAAATCCTGGTTAATAAAAATAAAGTTCAGAAAGGGTCTTTTTAATGGTCAATGTTAAAATGAAACATAATTACAGTGCCTCGTTAGGGTATTAATACCCCATACACTTTTCATATGACAATCTCAAACCTAAGTGTATTTATTTGGGATTTTTTTGTAACGCAAAAGTATAAAAATAATGCAAAACTATCGTGTTACAGGGAGCCCCATTTAGTCCAATACATCTAAACAAACTGTGCAACCACGTCAAGTTTAATCTCAGTTTTAGTTATTCTTTGAAAGCACAAGAAGGTCGCTCAAGAACTGCTAACAAACAGGAGACATTTCCAGAAACAAAGCAGGCTCCTCAAGATGGTTGCATGTGAGGTTATGGAACAATACTCCAAGTTTTGGACAGTTACAAGTCACCATTCATTCCTGAAAAATAAAAAAAATACTATAGCTGCCTTCAGCTAAACGAAAAATTAACAAAGCAAGCTAAATGTGCAGGGTTTGTTTGAAGGGCCTGAAAAAAATCTACAAATCAAGCACAGCAGTGATTAGTTGTCTAAACCAGAAATCTGGCCTTTTTTTCTAAATAATTGATTTCAAATTCCCTCCGTCTTTGGTATTATAAACTAAAAAAAAAAAAACACTGGTTAGATTTAACCAAGTTTGAACTTCTTGACCATAGAAAATGCCACAATGAAACATGGTGGCTGCATTCATCATGCTTTAGGGATTGTTGTCTTTTAGCAGAGACAGATAGTGATGAGAACTAAGAAGTTAGGTGTAACTGAATACAGGGCAACTATAGTGGAAAACGTGCTGGAGGATGAGGCAGGGGCTTACTTTTCAGAGGAAGAACTACCTCTAATAGAAAACAAGCTAATAGGGGATGACCCAATTATCTTTTTATGTTTTCAAATTATTTTTGTGGAAAGGCCTGGGATATTTTTACATGGAAAAAATGTATGTTGTCTCTTCCTTAAATATTTGCTGATCAGAGGAAATGCCTCGTGCAACACTGTGCTTCAGTGTGACGCCTTTACAACTCTCCCAACTTTGAGCTTTACTTCTCATGGCTGGTATGTAGTAGACAATCTTGCAGTTTTGGTCCCACGTCAATTGAAGGATTTGGCAAGACTTAAAAATGTTGTTCACAGATGCTTCGC
Organism: Jordanella pulchra; assembly: GCA_034780135.1. NCBI lineage: Eukaryota > Metazoa > Chordata > Actinopteri > Cyprinodontiformes > Cyprinodontidae > Jordanella > Jordanella pulchra. Next base: position 6,312 of record JAUZNJ010114575.1, on the reverse strand, counting down.
ATTCAGTCTGACTGAACTAAACCTGAAACTTTTGGTAAAGAAAATTGGCAAAAATTTCAGTCTCTAGATGTGAAAAGCTGGTAGACAGGAAACACTTGCTGCTGTGATCACATCAAAGTGTCTGTAAGGTTTAAGTTTCTGCACAAATTTGTGTTGTTCTATGAACTATATGCCAATAAAATGAAAGTTTGTGCTATTATAAAACATGCTTTAAGACACATTGACTTTGGGAAGTCACTGTATATCCATTTGTATTTTTGTTTTATAAACAAAACATACATAATAGGCATTTCCAAAGCTAATTAATTAAACATAAAGAGACATTATGAGGATTTTTTTGTTTCTGGATGGGTACATTAACGGGCTGTATACAGTGAAAGAGGCGAACATTCAAACAAATGTACACCCTGCTTCAGCCAACACTGGACAGTCAAGCACATTCACGTGCAAACAAACTCCGCCACTGTTTTTCGACCTCAAAGACCCCCATTGTCAACTGAACCATCCCCAGATGCACATCTCTAACCTTCACAAACTTGAATTTTAAAATATGCAGACACTGATCCAACCCTGACAAAAGCACATTTTCTAAGTGTGGGGGAGGGAAACTAGGCTTATATAAACAAGTGGAGGACAGTAAACGGACAGATGGATGTGATCGGTGGCGTTCGCACTTGGGGATTTTAACAGACTTTGTAGATTAAGAGGAATAAAGAGAAACAAAACAAGGACGCACTTTTTGGAACTAACAAGCTGCTACGAAAAGGCGGATTGAAGAAGCAGGACGAAGAGAGGACGCTAGGACAGATAAACTAAAGGCAAATTGAGGGATCAGTCTGAACACGTGAATGCATTTAGTTTCCATCTGTGTTATACTGGCTATACACAAGCTGCTTACTGCACGCCAACTCAGAGTTATTTTCCCTGCGACAGCCAGTTGACCGATGAAGTAAGCAGTGCGGAGAGGACTTCTGATGAGCCACTTTTGGCTTTGCCCAAGGTGTCTGGGCCATCGCCGTCAGATCTCATCGTGTTTACAGCAGGGCACTGAAAGAGGGTCTATGGGTGCAGTGATATTAAAATGACACTCACACTTTATTTCACTAGATAGTGCTCAGCGAGGTGTGTGGTGCTGCTCATCACGCTTTGTTTTCTTTACTTGTGGATGCACTCACACACACTTAACAGACTTCCATGCCCCCGTAGACGAGCGGCATATCAGGTTCTGATGCTCAGCTGTGCTCTACCTCGACCCTAAACATAGCAGATTTCACATTAGTGTTTGTGAGTAAGTGTGTGTCTGGATTCAAGCAAGGGGCTCTGACTACAGGCAGCAGAGCTTGCTGGATAGGAATTGTTAGACAGGTCGATGCGGCACGATCATGGAATCTGATAACATATGATTATTCAGAGGAGTCTTTCTTACCATGAATAATCACTTTCCATTCATTCTTCAATGTGTAAAGGATAAAGTATTGGCAAGATTCAAGCATACAAGCAAATGCTGTTATATATCTCCAGGGCAAAATGGCAAACGGAGACATATAATGCCCGGAACTAATGCAGTTTGTTGAACCCTTTGCAAGTTGGTCATTCAATGCAGGGCAAAGACTCACTCCCATCAGCACTCTACTTAGGGTTTTCCTTTAACTAGATATCTCTAGATAAGTTTTAGCTAGATAGAATTTCAGCCTCTCCACAGCTATTCTTAGCTTTGGGTGTTATAGCTTAAAGGAACATTGACTTCTAATACCTGATTTGCTGGGTAAGAAGTACAAAAATTCTCTTTTTGATTTATCTGCAACAATATTTCTAAGATTTTGTTTGTGGGTTCACCGATGCAGCACATGCGCCTCAGAGACAAATTTAACACGCTTTGTTTTATCTAAGTGACATACATTGTCATTGATGTTTTATATTTTTTAAGATACATAGACTGTTTGCTGGTGTGGTTAAGGGTTTGGCTAAAGTTTACGGCTCCTATTCCTCAGATCTGTTTCTCTAGCTGTGATACTGCAGTGCACAGTTGTTGAAAAGATAATTAAGTTGTCCTTCATTTAGTTAATTGCCTAAGTGAACCTGTTCGGAAAAAGAACTGCATTGTCCAGCGCTGCCTTTTAATGATCTAGCACACAAAGAGAAAACCAGTTACTGTTTCTTTCACATCGGAAATCTGCTGTGCAAGAACTTCCAACAATCTGTGTGTTACATTTTAAGTATTACAAGTTTCTGCTGTTTGCAGTGTATTTTCTAATTTAGCCTCATCCCTTGGTGGTTTGTGAAATAGAGATTAAGATACCTACAGCTCTGGTAAACTGCTCTACACTCCATATAATGCCTGGCTGCAAGTTCTTCCTGTGTGTTCTACAAAAACAAGTACCATTTCTTGTGCTGCGATAGAGGGTTCTTTCAATTAAGACTTTATTTATTTAAGTGAAGTTCCCAAAGAACTCGTGTCTAACAGCACTGAAGTGAAAGCCGAGCTGCCTTGCACGTGTCTGCAGCATTGCAGTGGAGAACAAATCTGAGAGCATTAGTGCATGAGTGAATGTGTATTTGGACTGGTCTCTCTGTAGAGGTTCAGGCAGGGTTACAGAAGAGCCATTGATCAAATCTGCACAGCTACTCACACTTGCAGGCTCAGACATACACACATCTTCAACCTTAATACACAATGTGGTCTGTCCGAAGCTCTGGCCTCTGCTGCCTCCCCCCTGGATCTTTCTCGCTGACTCTGCGCAGCCTAGTCCTGGTCCTGCTCTTCATCACTCGTAAGTTCATGTACACTCTCATAGTTGTAGATAAAATAAAATCAGCTTCATTTACTTTAGAGCAATGGTTTCTGGGCTTCTACAGTTAAGCTCTCATTTAAGGGGAATAAAGTTTTCTGAAACTCCCCCTCGATTTGAAGTATATAAAAAATATGAAACTCTAATCTCCTTTTTTTTGTGCATTTCTTATAATATTTTACAACTTTGATGTTTTGTTAAACAATTTGAAGTTGACTTTGTGTCACTTCCTCATTGAGGTTGCTTTCTCAAAATAAACAATGAATTCTTTGTGTCTTAAGGTTGTATTCTTTAAATGATTGATGTTTAATGGAAAAGTCTAATTTGCATTAGATCAAAGTTTTCAGTGATGATATAATGAGACAGCTGGTTACATGCTTCACAGCTTAAGGATCTCAAACATAGATGATTCAGCGATTGAAATTTGAAGAGATTAGTCTAACATACATTTGTAAAGTCAAAGCAGAATATTGATTAATAGTGTCATTATCTCAAAAGGTATTTTGTCTAAAGAACCACAGTTTATTGGTGCAAAAAATATTGTGGTTATAGAGATTGGTTGGAAACAGTTTGTCTGTAAGTAAAACACTATCTAGAGAAATGCATTCAGAGCAGATCTTTGGCAGAAATTGTTATCCTTTATTTTTTTTTTTTTTTGTACTTCTTACTCGTCACTATAGATTTCAAATAACTGTATCCATCTTTTGCCTTTCTTCTCCTTTTCAGTTTCTGTCCACTTCCTCCCCTGATTTTAAAGCAACATATATAATACTGGTTTATAAGTTACAGGCGCCCAAAAAGGTGCTGTCTATTTAAAAGAAAAAAACCCTCCTCATGTCAGATACTTTTTTTGGCTTTAACACTGCTATAAAATGAGTTTAAGGGCCGCTTGACATGCGGTGGCAGACAGTACAGAGAAGGCTGGAGTAACTCAACCTTGGTAAACTTACACTGTTGCACATTTTTTGTCCCCATGGGAACATTGATTTGTTGAACATTGATTGGACAGCTGTATTATATATATATGTATGTATGTAACAGCATCATCTTACTGTTTATTGAACACTATAGCTTGCACATCCTGATCACCAGATAAGAAAAACTGCCACATTTATTGAAGGGATAAAACAAAAAATCCTATGTAATTCAACATTACATTATTTGCATTGTTGGGGATTCAGTTACCTCAGCATGTTGAATGCTTAAAACTAAAAAAAAAGCTTTCTATGTGATTTATTCACTTAATAATTGGCTAACTACTTGGCTCTGATAAAGTATAGAAATTCTATAACAAAGTGTTCTGGTAATCTAATCCAAACATGAGATGCTGACATCTCTCAATAGGTCACATACGCTGCTCATGATGATGCAGATACATCCACACTCTTAATCCCAATATATTACTCAAATTGGCAGTAAATGTTTTAAAGGTGTTACAATATTTCACAAAAATGTCTTATTTTACTTTCATTTAGACTCATGTTATATGCATTCCATATAACAGAACATATTGCAATATCAAAAATAGTTTAAATCTTCAGCTTTGGTTCCGCTTCCATCATTACTAGGAAATCCTCCTAAGGGGTTTTTCAACACATGTGGAGTTCACTGCTTTAGAGGGCGACTCAAGTATCATTATCTACAAAATAAGTAATGTAAACAAGTGCAGAAACGTTCATATTATAACAAGATAGGCAAATTTATCCTGAGAGAGAGCAATTTCTGTTCATTTAAAAAAAAGTCCCTGCAGAATGTGTTTGTGTTTATATGCCACAATAAGGTGTTTCTTTTATCTTAAAATTGAACTTAGTTGTGAACATGAAAGTGATTCTTCTAACATGATAGTGAAGTAATTTAATTTAATTCAATAACTTTATCTATCCCCAAGGGAGAATTTCAAGGAACCTGAGTCATACAGCATAACACAGAGGGAACAGCAGCAAGGGACAGTAACAAGAACAGTGTAACTCGAAAGAAAAAAATATAAACCTGTATTAATGGGCACAGTGCTTTCACATGACCAAGGGAAAATGGCTCAGGTCGGAATCATAAAAAGACAGTTTATGCATTGTTTAAAATACTTTCATTAAACCAGAATTAGGAAAGAAGATTAAGAGCTAGGGCGAGTCAGTAAACAACAAAGAACTGAGAGGATAGCAGAAAGATTTAAAAATACAACAGCTGGACCAAAGGATCTTAATGGAAATGCCATGCAATGAAATCAAGAAGCAGAGATAGAGATAAGAAAGTGGTTTAAGTGTTTTTGTTCTGTCAGCTATTATCAGGGGGATCTAATCAAAGAAAGTTTTACTCTAAAGAGAACCAAATTGAAAGGTGGTTTGATAAAGAATGATTTGGAAAGGTAAAGCACGACAGTCCAATACATACTAACAGAGAAACTAATTGACACACAGAACGAAAGGTTTGGTCAGATAGTGTTGTGCAAAAGGGGAGGGAAGGAGTGGCTGAAGGCAGAAAAAGAGAAAAATGCAAGACAGAGATGGAGAACAGTGCATTCTGTGTGTGTATGGAAGAAAGACAGAGATGGAGGGGATTGGTACAGAGATAAAACAAGGCACAGGGCCTCAGAGAGAGTTGCATGGGGAGGAGAGATGAAACAGAAAGCCATAAATTGATTGAACACAGGCTATAGAAAAGTCAGAGTTGGGGGGGATATTTCTATTAACACATCCTTTTATTAATATGCCTTTAATCTTTAGGGGGGGCTGTTTTGTTCCTGATTCTCATTGGTAAACCAGAGTAGAACTGTCCTCAACTTTCACTTCATGTACTTCTTTTGTGACGATGTGGTGGTGGGGGGGTGTTATAGATTGGGTGATATTAAATTGGGGACTAAGAGGGGAAAAATGGGTTTATGTTTTGGCAGTTAACTTAGTTATGTCATTGCACACACACTCAACAGTAATTTGGGTATAGACAGTATTTCATATACATTTTTCCCATAGAGACATCCATCACTATCATGTACAGTATCGTTGGCAGCCATGTGGTTGACTTTTTTTTCATACTATTAAGATCAGCCCTTTTGTCAGTTGCGAATCTCCTGTGTGGTTGCTGTTGTGTAATAGCTCTGTAAATTTCCTTTAAGCTGCTGTTCTGTGGTGGAGGGTTGTGTGTGGCGGCTTTTGTTGCTGGATTGTTAGGGCTGTGACGGACATTAGCCATAAAATGCTTCACAGTAGACAAGGCTAACCAGTTCTGTCCAGATAGGAAGAGAAGGGAACAAAAAGAGAGATGAGAAGGCATTGGAACAAAGAGTTGGCAGAAGAGAGGAGGAAGGTGGTTGCAATATGCCAAAGGGTAGATGAGACATAAAGCTATGAAGGTCAAACTGGGAGGTGTGGAAATGGAGCGTCAATGTGCCAGATATAAAGGGTATATGTGATGAGAAGAAGACAAGAGATGACAAAGCGGAGGATGATATGAGTGCAAGAAAACTAGTATATAAAACAGAAAGCAAAATACAGTATATTGCAGTGTACTAATAAATGTTTACACCCCA
>JAUZNJ010114574.1:12508-37859 GCA_034780135.1 Jordanella pulchra | reverse complement strand
CCTAAGACCTAAGTGCGTGTAGTTGAAATAAGCCAAAAATTGTCACTATATAGCTAATTTATAATTTAACATGTTACAGGAGTTCTTTAATTAATAAACAGAAACAAAAAAATATGATGATTTTTTTATCTCCATCAACAATATAGCCCGAGTCTGTTTCTCCTAGACTTAAATATCAGTTGAATTGATACATCTTTGTACTTTAATCATAATAAACTCGGTATTTGTCTAAACATGACCAAAGCTTAAGTTTCTCTTTTTTCACTTTCTACATGAACAGATAATAAACTGTTACACTATGCTGCAGTTAGACCCACTGGTATCAAGATAATTTCATAAAGGTAAAACCATTATGTAAAAGCTGGCCTGCATCTGCACTACAATGCAGAATAGTGCAGATAAAACATGATAATACACGTGTGGTAAATAGGTAGAAGCTAAAGGAAGCTGAGGTTAAACTGGGACTTGTGTTGAGCGACAAAGGAGGTAAATAAACAATGTTTCAGTGCAAAGCCTTTGAAGTTCCATCAAACATGAAAAATGCCAAAATACATCTAAGGTGCATGTAGATAAAGCAGTAAAGAAACATTTGGCCCACAGAACCTTCGTCTAACAATAACTCAAAGGCAGAAATAAACAAAGCCCTGCTGCTCTCTGGTGGCCAGCTAACCTCATCCATCCAAGCACCCCCGTTCATCTCTCCCTCTCTCTCTCTCTCTTTTGTCTGAGCCTGCAGATCATCACAGATGTCTGTGGCAGTGAGCTGAGCATCACCTCGGGTGCATCAGTTTGATCTGACTGACCACATCCTGTCTGTCAACATATTCACAAAGCTTTTCTCACAAGTACACAAACCAAAGAGAAGCACTCGCTCGTCGCAATTAGGAAGCCGAGGACGGGCTTCGTATGATTAGATATTGACCTGCAAATGAAGCTGGCTCCAAAGCAGCACACTGGGGCACACTTGAGGGGGTTTTAAATAGCGAGAAACTAAAATTAGCAAAGATGAAATCATCCCAGTCCTCCAGAATCTGGGCCATGCGTTAAAGATAGGTACAACAAAGCGCATGAATCTCCAGGAACAATCTGCAACCATTGGCATCATTATAAATTATTCAATGCAAAAGGCTCCTGCTGAAACATTAAACACACCAAACAGAGCACAACAATAACAACACATATAGTGCCACAGCAGCCAAGTATCCACCTTGTCCAGTAGGAGGCAGTGAGCTGGAGCTTCTCTGGTGCAGGTCAGCACACTGGGCAGCACTGGGCCTCTGCTGCTGCTGCTGCTGCTGGAACAAATCTGTATACTGGGAGGAGGCTCTCTGGTGTTGGTGAACATCAGTGCACTGGTAGCAAAGCCACTTGTTGCACAGCGTACAGAGACTCTGTGCAAGTGTCGGCTCAGTGCACTCTGAGCAGATCTGAAAGAGAGAAAAAAAACGACGTTTAAAATAGACACATTAAAAAAAAAACAAGACTGTGTGACCATATCATACGGCTGCAAGTAGTAGAAGGTATTTCTGTGCTGCTGCATTATCTGAGGCTAAATTGAACTTTAATGAGTAGTTGTATGTGATTATGCTTTAATAAATTATACTGTAGCCGTGCAAGAATAATATTATGACACAGATTTTATATTTAACCCAATAACTTTTTGCATAACATTTCTCCATGTTATAGACTGAAAATGGAAAAGGAGTTTTTTAAAGTTTCCCACTTTTTCAATATTCTAAAACTATTCTAGTCACTTGAGTTTGTATCACTTTTTATTTGGATATTATCATTCCCTATAGAAACATTTGTAAAACCGCAGCATAAGAGCTGAATTAATCAATTTAGATGACATCTAACCGAACTGAAGCGATTTCCCAAACAGTGAACAGCAAGGTGAGAAAAAAAGCGAAGCCAACCCCGTCAGTGCATTAACTTTACACAAAAAGCCCCCTAGTCAAAATTCAAAAACTGCTGCGCAAACTAAAACATACCTCTGATGTGTCAGAAGAGAACAGAAACTATGAACATCTTCGAAGGAAAAAATGGCAGGGAGATGCCACTTACCTTCTCCATTTTCGTGCTCGGAGCAGAGGATGTTTTGCCTGCTCAGCTGGAGGGAGCAGAGAGGAGAGAGAGCAGCCCTGAAGCCACAGCAGCAGAAAGACTGAGGCTTCTACCTGAGGCAGGAAGCAGCACAAACCGAGAGGTGGCCCCCAGAGGAGGCAGCTTACATGACAGCCTCGCGGCGTACTCTCCTCCCCCGGTTCATCCAAGTGTAGGACCCCTCTCTGCAGAGAAGTAGACGAGTGTCACATTCAGATTCATTCCTCTGCTCTCTGCTTCCGACACCGAAAAAGACAGGGGAAAAACCTAATCCTTTTTTTTTAAATAAGCCTGTGCATAATAATTGGGAATTAGGGAGATAAAATAATTATTTTTTTGTAGGACATAATATCCCTGGAAGCCATTTCCAAAATGGAGGAAGGAGAACGACCAAGTGACCTACAATAAGGAAGAAGGGTGAATTTGTAATACATTGCGGATTGTTTTTGACGTCAGCCCTGACTTTAGCCGGCTAAGAGTATGTGAGCTTTGGCCTTCTCCCCCTTCGTCAGGTTGAGGAGGGGGACATGTCCCAAAGGAACTACACTCCAACACAGAACAGTGAAACCGGGTCAGGCTTGGATAAGCTCCAGATGGGACTAGGATACACTCCTGCACCTCCCTCTAACTTTATCAAATCAATTAAGATTTAACCCCACCCTGTAAATGAAATACATAGAATATGCTGTAAAGTCAGAACCAAAAGTTGATGTTGACTCAGAAGGAAATGCAGACTCACAACGGGGATATTTATAAAACTTGAAAATAGCTTATGAAGATGCGACTGTTGGAAAAAAAGGGAAGCAAGCAGTCAGGGTGATAGCATTTAAAACTAAACAGCCAAAATAAATAATATGCCCATGTGGACGTAAAGAGTTGGTCTGCCTAACAATAACCCTCAACAGCCTGACCTACAAATCTGACAACCTTTCTCATCCGCAGATGTTTCAGTGGGAAGCGTTGAGAAATCCCATTCCCCATTGTGCACCAAAAGACCCAATTTTAAGCTCAATTAATCGGTTGAAGCTCACCCTGCTCCTTCTTTAGCATGTTTAACCCGTGCATTCTCCTCTTCTGCACCTTCACAGCATTTATCTTTTACACCGAAACCTCCCTCCTGCTTTCTGATCTGCTAAGCAGGCACCAGATATATGCACACCATCTCAAGAGACAGCCCGATAATAGAAACCTGAGCAGCAATATGTCCCTTGCAAGCTGCTTCTTTGTAACATCTATTAACACTGGGGTGATTAGGTCATGGAGAACCTAGGATTGCTTTAAGACTTTTTTCCTCAACCAGTTAGCTTTGTGGTAAAAGAAATGACAGGAAAAAAGGAAATCAGAATTTCTCACAAAAAGTAGAAATAATCCCTTCTAATATTATCACTTTTAACATTTAACCATGCCAAAAATATATAGGTTATGAAAAGCAATAAATATAACTATATTTTTTTTATTTTAAAGGACTGAAACATTTTTTTAATTTTTTAACAACATGAATGACTTTCAAGAAAAATGGGAATGGGAATCTGTAGAGAATTCCTGATCTATCCAATGTGCTTTGTTATTTTCAACATTTTTTAGACTGTAGCAAACAGGACTCTAACAGTTTGCCTTTACTTAAAATATAATTGCTTCCCATCTTAAATAGTTAAAAATATTCCCAACTGTTTATAAACTTAGCCAAAATTAGACATTTCTTACCCAGAAGGCGTCACTGAGACTTTGAAATATCATTATTTTGACGACCATCCTCAACAAGTCTTTCATGAATGTCTATCAGCATCTCACTGTTTTTTAATGGGAATTATATTATTTTGCTGATAGAAAATTTTATATAAAATGTTCAAAAAGCCCATAAAGATGTAGTCCTCGCCTGATTGACTTATTAGCCCCCTAAATATAAAGTCATTAGATTTAAAGGTAAACTAATATTTGTGTATTAATGTAATTTAAGGTATCTTGTGAAGTGCTAGAAGACGTCTACCCCTCAGGGAATATTCTGTACTTTCAGACCATACTGTTTTATCAACCTATTGTTGATGTTAAAAGTTGGTCTGCTGAGCTTTTTTAATAATCACCGTCCCATGATATTAAATTATCCTTTCTTTGAAGTGTTGGTGATAGTTTTCTGTTGTATCAAGGTCCCCCAGCCCCACCTGTTGCTGCCAGCTGTCAGACAGCTGTGTGTAAACTGTAAGGGTTCTCTTAACTCTTGCAGCCTTAATATTTTTGGGGATTCACAACAAATAATCTAGATAAATAGCTGGGGAAACAATATTGATGCTACTCTGGTAATAAAGGGAATATGAGGATGGTTTATATGACAACTATGATAGGATTTACAACACTGGACAGAATTTGAGTATTACACCTTTTTATAATTAGAAATAAATAACAAAACTCTACATTTTTTGTTTGTTTATCTGCCCGAACTTCGTCAATGAGTGAGGTTTTTATAATAATGTTTATATCTGGTCTAACTTTAAACACAGAAAAATGTCATCCAAACATGATTAAAACGACGTTTCATGGATGACTTTTACAGGGAGTTTGGGCTAACTGTAAGAACCCCAAACAGTCAAGAAACACTTCTTTTATCATCCATTCTATTTTTAATAATATTAAAAAATATATATTATACATTTTATACCCAGGCAAGAACAAAGGATTAAAACACCGCAGTTCTGTGTGATGTTACTAACTCGGCAAGGACTATACAATTTGGCATTTTCAGTTATGCCCCTACTGTGGAATACATTTGACAACCTGTATTTTCTCTTTAAGGATGTGTCAGACTGACAGCACTTTATTAGAGCGCTCTCGGTTAAAAACAAGAAGCCTGACAGGCATGCAGAGTGTGTATCTCCCCATCCCTGCATCCTCAGCCTGCCTCTGCAGCCTCACCTCCAGCGCATCGCTGAGCGTGATATTATTTTTTAGAAAGTGCGCAGGAGATTACGCCCCTATCATGGAGCCATCCAGAACACAGCAGCTCAGTCCGCAAATACAAACTCCGCGATTGGACAACTCCGTTTACAATCTGTGGAATCCAGTAACGTTTATTTGCACTTGTGCGTCTGCAAAACAGCCTCCCTGCACCCTCCAAAAAAACACGAGTAAATCTGCGCGTCTGAGGCTGCCAGAGTGTTGTTTTCAGTCCAGAAGAAGCGACACTGTCCGCCGAAAATAATTTTCAAAAAATACCTCTTCCTGTCAGTTTGCAGATCGCAGCAGCCTAAAAGTGAAACATATCAGAGGTGTAGTTTTTTTTTTTTTTACCTTGACCTGAGCATCTCCGGCTGGGCGTCCCCCCACATCGGATGTCGCTCTTTTGGTCCGGACAAAATTTTGGAGATTCAAAGTCTCGCAGTTAATCGTGAGATTTTCTCGTTGCAATACTTCTGACGTTTCTCAAAGCTGAAAGTGTGCAGTGGCACCTGGCAACAAGACTTTATAGTTTCACTGTGAGAACTTTAATGGCACGTCGCTTCTGCTGCAACAGCGTGGCAGATAGGGGAACAATACGGCTGTTATATGCAACAATAAAAAAAAAAAATGCCATCAATCAATCTCTGTACTGATAACCTTATATATTTAACGCAATAGATTATTTTAGGTTGTACGTTTCTGTCTGACAATTGCCATTGGCGTTTGACTTAAAGAAATAAAGTCAAACGTAAAAAAATAACATTCTTTACTAGATATTGATGTTTTTGTGGTCTTTTTATGAGATAGTAACTGAATATAGTATTCGTGTCCTCTACCTATTACTTGTAAATTATTAATGCAATAAGTCACAGAAAGAGGTTGATTCAAGGACGAATGTTTGAGCACTGAACAGTGATTTAATCAAAACGCATAAAGGACGGAAGGTTAAACAACTGAATTCAATGTTTTGTCATGCATTTTGTTCATTATTTACTAAAAGTAGTATGCTATTTGGCATATTTTGTGATAATTAGCTAAATTAACAGGAAAACATGAATTATGGTTTAATACCTTAAAAATAAATCATGTTGTGAGTCTCAACAACTTAGTACTTATACATTATGACACATGAAATATATAGAATGGATTAACTTGGATAGGGCTTTGAAATTGTATATTTTCTTTGCATCAATGAAAAAATTAGCCATGCTGCAACTCATGCAAGATCCTGCTGCCAGAGTCTTAACTACTGTCAGGCAGACAGATAATTTTACAGCAGACACTACAGCCCTGAATCTCTACCTTCTGAATGTAAAAAAATTTTTTACATTTTTTATTTTCTTTTTCAAATAAAAGACTTCTCTCTACTTTTTCATGGTTTTTGTTGTTCTGGAGCTTCATCCAAAAGGACATGGACAGAGGGGCAGTAACATGGCACCTGGCACCCACAGAGAGCCTCTCAGTGAGGAAAGCTAATAAGAGCACGGCAATGACAGCAGCTGGAGTGATGTGCAGAGACGTAATTAGGTTAACGGCTGCATGTGGTGGCTAGGCCTAGACTATTGTGCCTTTTGGGATCCTGGAAGCTCCTCCTAAAGCAAACCTTTGAACAACGCTGTCATTGAGATGTCATAAAGAAAATGGGTGAGATGGTAAAGCAAAGAAGTACTCAAACACAGGCACTTTTTAAAAGCACTTAGATGACTATATTTAATAACAGATGCACAAGACTGTTAAAATAATTTGTCTTCATTATCTTAATGCATGTACAGTTTCCATATATACTTCTTAAACAGAGGACAAATGAACACATGATCTGTACATCTACATCCTCATCAAGTAACATCCACTCACTCTGATAACACTCCTCAACATGCACACCCGGATCTCAGTGGTTACTCTACGACTCAGTCGCTGTGTACCGTCCTGTTATTGCTGTCTCATATAGGAACTATAAACATACACTGAAGAATATCACAGCTTGCAGTGAAATACTATGTACATACTTTTATCTTTTTAATAAAAAAAGGCACAAAAAGTCTGAGAAGCATCTTGAAGCAGAGACATGCAGGTCTTCAGTTCTTTTTGTGGAGAAACTTCATTTTATTTCCTGAGGAGGAAAAAAAGGAAAGCAGACAAGTTAGAATTCCTTTCGAATACTGAATATATAACATGGTTATTTTAGACCTAGACTAAAACTTTTCATTGCTAAGATACATTTTGGAAGCTCAGAGTTGCACTAAATGCTTAATAAATAAACAAATTACATATAGGCTCAAGTAAAACCCAAATAAAATATTGGTAGTGGGTTCAGAAAACCAAGCAAAGCTAAAAAGAAAAACATCTTATCAGCTATTATTGTGTTCTAAAGTAACAAATTAATACACTTCCATCAAGAAATATAAATGAAAATATTTTTTTTCTCCTTTAGTCAGTAGGGAACAAAGAATCTAATTTAACTTCTGAAATTAAGTGTGTAAATCAGATTATTTGTATAATAATTTTAACAGATATCAGAATCCCAAAATGCTTAACAATATAAAAACAAGCACATTACATGTAGTTAAAAGTCAATTTATAGAGAAATGTAATTGTTTCTTAGGAGGTTCGGTTAAGTCTATGCAGCAGAAAGACAGTGAAAGTGAGAAAGTACATCACCTTGGAACCAAAAATCTTTTTAATTTGATTTGATTCTAAAACCTTTAAAAATTGGAAAGTATGGAACTGACTGAAATTAAATGTTTCTCAAAAAATAAAGTAATATAAAAAAGCATTGTCAATGCCTTGATGGAGACATTATGCCACACTATAAATGTCTTAAAAATGTTAATGTAAAATTTTGAACATTCTTTAAATAAGACCCCACTTGAGAAAAAAAAATCATTGTGAGGTTGTTTTGATAATAAAATAACTTATTCTTTGTGCTAATCAATCACCTTCCCTTAGTTCTGCTAACCATCTGTTCTAATTACTTTATTAATGCAACAGCATTTATTGTCATTCTCTACTCTTTAAAAACTCACAGGTTTTCAATGCTGTTGCTGCTTCTTCTGTTATACCCCTTTCCCATTGGCTTAAAACCTGTTTAAACCTGTGAACAACTCGTTTTCAGTAGCAGTGGCAACAAGCAACTCGGCTTGGTTATTGCCTTCAAATGGCACGGCTCCAAATTGGCACACCGTGGGAACAGCACAGCCGGGTTGACCCGCTGATTTATGTGATAGCATTGAACACACGGACATCAACACACCGCACCAGTCGTGTCTGACCTAACAAGCCAAAACCACTCTGTTTACATTCCATAAACACTGTGCAGCTCTGGTAAAAGAGATTACAGATAAAAAAATTAGACAATAAAGCACACTTACTAATTCCTAGCTTTCCTAAATGTTGCTCTCAATCGTTTACTTTCTGGATTTCTGTCGCACTGGTGACATCATCAATGCTAAGCCAGCGTGATGACATGTAGTGACGGGACGGAAGGAAACTAAATGCTGCTTTTTAGCGAGCCGATCCGTGTTTGAAAAACCCAGTTAAGCCGCTAATTTCAGTGAGAAAAAGGCTTTAGACCTTTTTTACTTACCCCTACATGACAGAACTTTAATGTTCACAAAGCGCAGTTAGGTAATGGCAGGAGGTTCTCTCTCTTTTGCTTTGGTATCACCATTTAAAATTGTACTACAGGGTGTTACAACTTGCACTAAGTTCTGCACATAAATTTCTGCACGTGGTCAGGGGTCAAATTTTGTTTGGAAAATTTGTTCGGTACATGTATATACAGGGCTTACAGGGCTGCACCAGATATTTTTAGGTATCCCTGCCTGGCACGGCCTATGGGGGGTGTTGGAGAGGAGAGTACAGCTGATTGTTAAACCTCGACTTCAGGAGGAGCAGGGTGGTTTCCGTCCTGGCCGTGGAACAGTGGACCAGCTCTAAACTCTACCTAGGGGTCGGGGAATTTACCCAACCATCCACATGTATCTGTGGACCTGAAGAAGGCATTTGACCATGTCCTGTTTGGTGCCCTGTGGGGGGTACTCTGGGAGTACAGAGTCGGAGGGCCTTTACTAAGGACCATCCAAGCACTGTACAAGCAGGAGTCTGGTTCACATTGCCAACACTAAGACCGACCTGTTCCTGAAACATGTTAGGCTCTAGGAGGTCTGCCTTCTGTAAGCGGTCCTGTACATAACCTTTATGGACAGGATTTCTTAGGACAGTCAAGGACAGGAGGGGGATTGGTGTGGGGACTGGTGGACTTTGACCCTGATATTTGTGGAGGATGTGGTTTTACTGATTCCCTCCTACCAAGACCTACAGCTCTGGGGTAGGATGTGAGGAAGAAGATCAGCTCCTCAGATACCAAGTCCATGGTTCTCAACCAGAAATGGGCGGATTACCTCCTTCAAGTTGGAGGAGAGTTCCTCAAGTTTAGCAGTTCAAATATCCTGGGGTCCTGTTCATGAGTGAGTGAAAAATGAAGCGTGAGATTAAAAGATGGATTGGAGTGGCTTCTGCAGCATTGCAGCCGCTGCTCCACTCTGTTGTGGTAAAGGGGAACATGAGCCAAAAGCCAAAGCTAGCATCACTCATAAAATCTGGATCATGACCAAAAAAAAGAAGAAGCTAAAATTAGCTTCCAATGCAGGGTAGCTAGAAAACTTAAGAGGTAGGGTGAGGAGTTAGGCTATTCAGGATGGGCTTACAAGTAGAGTTGATGCTCCTTTACATTGAGAGGAGTTTGTTGAGGTGGCTCAGAGGGAAGAAAGGTCCATGCAGGCGGGACTAGCAATGTAACACCTTGGCCTTCCTCCAGAGCAGCAGCAGGAGTCTGGGGAGAGGGATGTCTGGGAAATCTCTCCTGAGACTGCTGCTCCCACAACCCAGTCCTGGGTATGCATTTACTATGACAACCATCATTTATTTTGAACATCTAACATTAAATTCCAAATTAAAGCACAAATTTGTTATCAACAGAACTGAAGAAGTTCAAGGTTGTTCAAAGAAACTGGCCATGGCTCATTCTGTAACCATCCTTTCAAATCTGTCACCATGCTTGAACTCAGCTCTCATCAAATAAACTGTCAACAACCCCTTAAACCAAAAACAACAATCTTACCTTCATTAGTCAATAAAATTATGCTTTATTTGTTTTTATGTAAACGTGTTCTTTGGCTACTTTTGTTTCATTTCATTATTTTCATGCTTCCTCTATTCAAATAACTTTATGTTAGACACAGTTTTTTTCTGAAGCATATTTGTAGAAACCCAGATTGAGAGATTTTCTGTCTTTGTCTATAAATGACAGCTGCCTCACCTCACTGATTGAATCTACACTGTTTTTCTGAACACACCCCTTTATATTGTTGATTTAATTACACAGAATTAGCATACAGAATGTCATTACTGCCGGCTCTCTGTTATTCTCCTAGAGCTTTAAATAAATTTCTTTCCACATGGAAAACAATTTCTACAAAATGCTGTAACTGATCTGGTTTGTGATGTTGCACTGCTGATATCCTGAACAAATTGAAATTAACCCAAGAGAACATTCAGCAAGTTATAAAAAAAAAAATGTAAAAACTTCTGTTCACAAGGCTCGGTTTTTATGCAACTGAAATCTGAGACTTGCCTCGTCAAGAACATCAGAAGGGAAACTCACCAAGGCCTTTCAGGAACTTGTTTACTCCGCTCTGCTCTGTGTCTGGCAGCTCCTCCAGATACTGATCCACTCTCTGCTCAAACAGCCCTGTCATCAGGACAACAAAGATTCAAATAAAAGGAGTTACGGCACATCTTCCCATTCCAGGAAGTTATAAGATCTTTGTTTGCCAGAAAGAATTTAATTAGGCGGTGAGTCAGTTGGATGAATGCATTGTACCACCAGAGGGCAGTAGCAGTACAATACTTTCTTGTTCCCCATTGACTGCACAACGTTGAGGAGAGGAGAATTCCAATAAGCAACCAACCTTTAGCCCGTGTTTTCCTCAGCTCCCGGTCCTGAATGAACCCTGCAAACATCTGAGACTCCATGAAGACACCCAGGAAGCGGCGTATGCTCTTGGATGCCACTGACTTGCGGAAAGCCTCTCTTTGGAAAACTCGTTCGCCCCGTTCGTTCTGAGTGATGAACAGGGAGTAATGTCCCATCGTCTCCAGGAAGAAGCGGATGAAGGCCTCTGACACGAGGCTGTTCAATGAGTTATACTCTACAGATATCAACATAACAAAAAGAAACACAGAGAAATCCATGGTGAATAGACAAAATGTGAATTTGTAAACAACTGAATTTGTCAGTTTACTCTGAAGCTACAAGGATATCAACTCTTTAAAGCTCCGCTCTCCCAAAACCCTAGCAACCGCAAAGTGTTACTTAGACCCATCGACTTTCATATAATACCAATAACTGTTTAACATTGTAGGAAATAAGCTTGTAAGGGTTACAGTTTAATCCTTTCCTTCACCTGTAACGCTACACAATGAATTAAATAAGCTAGTAAGAGTCTTTGGATTGTATAGAAAGCCAACAGACTGTGACTGACATGCAGCAGGTGTCACATAAGCACATAGAAAGACAACCCCAACCAAGAACAGTTGTGAATTAGTTTTCATAACTTTACAGTCACAGGTCTTGACTTTTCTGAGGGATGTTATAATGCTCACATAGGGGATGGTCAATGTGAGCCACCTGCCACAGCAGAGGCTGCAATTTTATCTACAGTATAAGGCACTGAAGTCTATTGCTGTTCTACGCTGCCTTCTGCGTTCTACTTTCATTTTGGTGTTAGTGTCCTTTAGATTTTAGGAAAAAATCCTAGATTTGAGTTGGGTTTTAGACAGTGTATTTCCATTTCATTTAATTTCAGTGTATCAAAATTGCTAATTATGATTTAATTTTAAAAATGTGATGTTTAACTTTGCTGCCATATTACCTACTTTTCAAATGCTAATGAACTAGCATTTCTTAATCAATTCATTTAATTTGTAAATGGTTACTGTAGGTCTGAAAAGTAAAATTAACTGGTTAAAAAAATAACCAGCACATGATTGAAGGAAATAATTTTTCAGTTAGTGAAATTATCTTCAATATTCATAGAATGCCACTTTCTTACAAAGGATAAACTATGACTTACTTTTTATTTTCTACCTTACAACTGGGTTCTCAAATTCTTTTTCGTATCAGGCCACTTTGGCATCATTAAGTCTTTTAAATGGATATTAGGGGCGAATATGTTCTTAACAGGTAAAATTAGTTTGGAAAATATTCATCCCCTTAAAAAACAGACAAAGGTTAAACTATTCTATTAAGTTCATCTTTATTTTTCATCTTTTTGCCATTTCTCTTTTTTTTAAATGTACTTTAACTTGTTCAAAGGTGCTACTTATTTAGTGGTTCAAAACCAGCTGCTGTCAATTGCTGAATATGGCTCAAGAAAAGCCACAGCTTACAAGTTTTGTGTTGAGGAATAGTAAGCAGAGATTTCTATGTAATAGGAATAAATTCACACTGTTAAAGATTTATAAGCTATTGCAGAACTTTAAACTACTATGCATAAAAAAGTCTCCCATTACAATACTATAATAACCCCTCCATGTTGGAGGGCATTTAAACAAATAAATTATGACTCTTTAATGGTCAAAATAAAATGAGTCACTTTTTTACCCTTTAAAATAAGGAAATACTTTCAATTTAATTCAAAAACTAAATATTGTATATTCCAGTGCAAGTAGGGAAATAGATAGGTCGACATTAAATATAAAGGTCAACCTTTCAGTATAAAAATCCTTTTGGAGAAAGGGACTTTCTAGATATAATAACAGCCTTAATCCCCCAAATGTGCAGCAAAAGATTAGGAGCAAAAGAAAACTGTACTTTTAATCTAGTGGTTTTCACAGACACAGAAACTGAGTGCTGCACCACCTGTGGCTCCAATTAATCAGGAGAACATCTGCCTGTAAGCAGGCGCTGAGCTGTCCTTTACTCACCTTCATCTGACTCACTGTCAGAGTCCTGGTTGATGATCTCATTTCTTTGCCCAAGTGCCTGCTCCAGAGCAGCTTGAAGCTTCCGTGGCAACAACGAAGCCTCATCATCCATCTATAAACAGTTGAAGTAAGCAGAGATAAACAGAAAAAATTGGCAAAAAAGAAGTTTAAAAAGCTCAATCAAGGCTACGAACCGCATGTTTTAAAAAGACAAAATAAATAATACAATCTTCAGCTTTATATTTATTGTTTCACTTTGCTCAATAAAGCCTGTCACATATGAATTGTAATCCTCTAGTTTCATATGTTTGAGTAACAAAGACTAATGAGAACAAATAAAAACCGACAAATATTCTCTCTGCTGTATTTGAATGTAATAATATAGACCAAGACAGAGCAGTGCATGATCAAGATTAAAATTACACATGGTTTTCAGAATTTTTACTGATTCTAAGCATACTCTGTAAAACCAACTTTCCCTGTAATTACGGCCGCAACTCTTCTGTGGTGTGGCCCTACCAGCGTTCAAGATGTAGAGGATTATGGGGTTTCTCACAATTAGCAAAATAGCTCAAGCTAACTTCAGTTGGCTTCAGAGAATCTTTCAATTTATGCTTTACCACAGACACACAATTTAATTCTGGACTTCAAGTCTGCGTTGATCTAAAACATTCTGGTTTATGGCGCAGCTGTAAGATGAAGCTCCAGATGTTTTTGGCAGCTCCTAACAGGTTTTTATTCATATTTGCCATGTATTGGGTTTTATCACTCTCTTCTTCATCATTCTGACCAGCTTCTCCATCCATAAAGAAGCTGTCTCATAACATGAAGTTGCCAACACCTTATGTCACCGTGGGAATGATGTATATTGGTGTAATATAGAAGTGTTAGTTTTCCACAGCATTTTAAATGTCAGCAAAAAGGTTTAGGTTTGGTCTCATCGGAACCATTCTACAGATGTTTTCTATATATCCTGCCAGACTTGTGTTGATAAATTAATGCAGTTTCTATTGGTTTCTCTTAACCATCGTTTTTTCAACCAGATTCTATCAATACAGGAAGAACAGTTGTCATTATTGTAAAATTATCCCACCTGATCAGTGCTTTAAGCAGGCCGATATGCAACTATATGCAGTAAAACCACTTCTAAATCTTCAAAATTTTTGTTCCAATATGAACCCAGAACTAGAACTTTTGTAAGCACACGCCTTCCCCCATTACACTGAATGTTACAGACATCTCTTAGAGATGATGCTGGGTATTGATTCCTACCTCACAGTGCAACGCATGACGTAATTCACCAGTTGCATTTAATATTAGATCTTTGAAGACTGAACAAGGGATTGGCTTCCATGTTGTTGCTATTATTTTCTGTGTCTTATTTTTTTTTGTTTACAACAGTAAGAAAAAAATCGTCTTACAACATTTGAAGAAATGGTAGAAACCACTAAAGCAGAAGACAAAATAATGTTCAAGCTACCATGCAGATGAGATCCAGAATGTACAGAACCATGCGTGTTACAAGGAAATCATTCATGGTTTACAAACCATGAATACCATTAAAAAGAGGTTGCATTAATGTGCATTAGCGTGTTAACTTTGATAGCCCTGATGCAAGGTTTGTTCCTGTTTTAAGTTGTTTTTTTCTTATATATTTTTTTATATAACAACTCAAGATTTTTTCTGTAGTTTTCTTAAGTGGATGTATTTGCATTTATTATATCTGATATAAGAATAATCTAACTGTGCCTTAAACATTCAACAACCTTCTTCCTTACCTGCCGGTTGTGTCCCTTCCTCTTCATGGGGCTGTTTGTTCACTAATGATCTCTACCAAACCTCAGAGGCCTGAACAGGACAGATGTTTCTATTCTAAGACTCTACTGAACAAAGGCTTATTCTTTTTCAAACAGTTAGGTGAGTTTTAATGTAATTGGTTTAATTTTATTTTTCCTTGGAGATTCAGAGTATAAATTTAAACAGCATTTTCCCATATTTGTAAAATGTGATTAAATTATTCTCATTTTTTTCCCCCAATTCACAGTTGTAATATGCTTTCTGTTGGTCTATCACATAAAGTTTTTGAAAGATACAGCAAAAAATCTTCTGTAATAATTGGAGAAGATTAATTTATTAATTAGGTTTTATTAATTTTGCAAGGCCCTATAAAAAAGTGTTGCATGATGCAGGTTTATGTGCAGGTTTGTGTGTACAAACCTGTCGGATGAAGCGATCAGTTCCCAGGTCAACCATTAAAGCCTAAATGATGCAAAGAGAAGAAATTATTCTTAAGATTAAAAAAAACAGTTGACTTAAATTTCCATAAAAGGAGCCATCAGATATGGCATAGTATAGCACAATATATTTTTTCATTAGTCAGTCAAGAACAGGAGATGAGAATAAGTTCTCTTTTTGGAAAATAAAAAAGTAAACTTTATGCTCATCTCAAACTGGGCCTCTGCTTTTCCTCAAAATATTTATCAGAGCTGAAACCATATACTGAAGGAGGGCTTCCCAATCTAGACACCAACACTTTACTGGCTCCAGTTCCCAACACCACTTAGCTTCTCCGACTGCATATCTGTGGCTGTGCATACTAGTTTTGAACCAAATATGAACTTTTGGGTAAATAATTGTAAGGTTCACAGAAAAGACGACTGTCTGCATGAGGAATTTTATCTAAATGCTCTAAGTTGTTGAGACCCTTTAATCTGTTAAATCAGTTATTTTCTCTATTAGTGGGTTCATCACTTTGGTTTGTGAGATGTCATTAAGCAATGAAAAAAATGCTCTTCATATTTTTCTAACATGCAAACATTTACATTGTCTGACTTAATAACTTAGCATGAAAATATGAATATCTATTGGTTTCAGAAAAAAAAAATAAAATATAGAATTTAGATTAAAACAATAGGGAGAAGACGGTGTCAAGTTGTTATACTTACTTCTTCTACAGGAAGTTCTTTAAGTTTAGGTAATGAGCTGGACAGCAGGCCCACCAGGAAAGGGGTGGGGCAGCACACGATGTCCAACATGGATGCTGGCAGCACAGGGATGAAGGTGTGCTGCCAGGAGAAGGGGTAGAGCAGCGCCACCACTGCATGCATGCAGCTGGACAATGTACTAAATGATGGAGACAAAAACAAAGACAGTGTTGTTTTACAATCTTTAGGTTCAGCAGAGGTGAACCTTTAGGTGTAATTAAGGTAATTGGTTATAAAACATCTAAGTATCAGAAAGTTTCTAAAAGGAAGTTTAGTCTATTAAGATTTAACATTTTCTTTTTGTCAATCTGTTTTTTTTTTCTTTGTTATTTTCTTTAAATTTATTTTATTTTTTATTGCATGAAGAATATAAGATAAAAATCTTTTAAAGAAATTTCATGGCACAAAAAATTACAATGGAGTTTAAACAATATGTAAGAAAAAACAATCCAGATATATTTTCTAGGATGTGCTGGGAAGCCTCCAGTGGTTGAGTGGAACAGTGTCCAGAGATTAGCACAAGTTTTACCTTCATTTTAACACCCAGAAAAGGTTTATTATTCACTTTAGAAAAAATGTAAATCAACCAAAATGCCTTTTCTGTTGGAGCTGCCATTGATTGGACCCCTCACCCCCAGATCCATCCCAAATCTCGAAACACACATTGCAGGTAAGATAGTTTAAAAATGGCTTATTGACATTCAGAACTGTCAACACTAACAACAGCATTTTTTCATTGTCTGATGATTGTATAATTGTTGTTCTTTTGTGTTTTTACAGTGCTTATTTTAGCTTGTTATGTTGTGATGTAAATATGTCATTTTTCTTCTATTCTTTGAGGGTGACTTTTACCATCTGTCTGGGGACTGCAGGTGAAAAATTGCCTTCTGTTTAACTCTTGCATATTGACAAAGCTGGTAATTGATATGCATTGTCCCTGTAATAAATAGATCAAATAAATATTGTGCACCTGCAGGGATTAGTAACTTATGCAAATGATAAATCACACAACAGATTTTTTCAGAATACTTGAATAACAACAGTTTTCCTGGAATCCCACATTGTTCACTCACTTTAAGTATTTTCCCTAAAAAGCATAACGTAATTCCAGGCTTTTGGCTCTGTTAGTTACCTTGATGTATATTTGTGTGTGTGCGTGTGTGTGTGTGTGTGGGGGGTGGGGGTGGCCGTGTGTGCAGTTTATGTTTGGTGCAGCTGAGTCCAACAGACTTTGCAAAAGGTTTCTAGCTGCTGCAGCAACTAGAAAATAGGTCCTTCTGCAATGGTGTTCTCTCACTAGTAGTTTAGTTTAACACTTCAAACCACAATGACGACAGACGGCTCCAGTAAAATGCATCGTTTTGATCTTACTAAGCTCCATCTGCAGAGGTGGCATGGCCCTGGCATGTTGCTATAGTTAAGCCAAAAGCTCGTTGACACAACAAGAAACAGCAGCAGTTTGGTTTTAACGTCAGCAGCTGCAGTACAACACAAAGATCCCAAATAGCGGGACATCTTTCTCACGATCCGACGCTTGTTGACAGTGGCTGACCCCTCCTCCTCTCCGTCTTCAGCTCAGTGTTCAGACCATGTGTACAAAAACAGTGAAAATAAACTGTGGCTCCAATCATGCACGCACACAAACATGAGCCCTAAATAAGCATGGGTTACGAACAAGACCAAGGATCAAACACGGTATGTGATTGTACCCTATTTAAGAGAATATTTATGAGTGTTTTCCATGTTTTCTGTCCTCATCGCAGCACAGACAACATTAATGCTCATAGTGGCTACTGCTTTTTATTTAAGCTCATTAGATTTAATTCCAAAGAAACGTAGCTGTCCTTGGCGAACATGCAGAAAACTTGGAGAAGGAGCCCGATTCCCAAGCGGAGAAAAATAACTCCCTTAGCCTTTTGAGCTGTGTTTACTTAGGCTACACGGTTGCCACGCTGGCTTTTCATCTCTGCTTCCCATGAGTCAAATTGCCACGATTAAAACGTGTTTTCTTGACAGGCTTAAGCAGAATTACTAAGCAAAATCCAAAGTCTACAAAAACCACAGAGATCAGGAACTTTTTTGGCCTCACTCACTTCACTCAAAGCATGGAGTCCTTGCAGCTTCCCCTTGGCCAGCCTGATTTCCATTTGCCTGGGGAGAGCTTGATAATTCCAAACAGATTCCATCTCCTGGGTTTGACAAGTTCCAACAGGGAGCAATGGGGCACAGATCTGAGAAAAACCTTCGCCACAGGCTACACATGGCCCAACGCTCCACCGATACCAAAAGGATCCGTTACACTCATCCCCCAACCGCCAACTCCTAGCAGAAAATGAACTTACAATGAAAACACTCTGCTCTACCAGCGGTTTCCACTCAAGTCTGGAGAGAAAGAGGGTTATATCCTGGGAAAAGATCAAACTAAGAAAAGTCTTAAAATTGATTCATTTAGTCAACTCCACATCTACAACCAGTTACAGTAACCAAATAATTAGAAAGCTCAGCAGGAGCAGGTCCAGATAGCAGTAGATGATTTAAGTTTTATTGCCTAAATGAGGCTTCTTTAATGTTAAGTTTTTTATTTTCTAACGTTGTTTACAGTTATCCTGTGTAGCTCCAAATGGTGCATTTTATTCATACTCAGAATGTGAAGTTTACAACTTCCAAATCAGTTCAAACTTAAATAAATCCTCCAAAACATGTGGTTGCCAAACTCTACTAATATAGCTCTTAACATGAACTTTGTTTAGGCTCCCAGCAAACACTACAAGGAAATCACTAAATAATGTTCAGCAGCATATTGTCAAAACTTAATTTAAAGCATTATATTTTTCACATGGCACATTTTGAATGTTCGTTGGTTATTTCCAAAATAAAAAACAACCAAGATGAGACCAGCTGTAGGAAAAAAGGTATATTTTGGCTCATCTGACATCAGTGAATGCCTGTTTTCTGTTAAAATACGATGGCTAATCCTGACATATTATCTGTCATAGTTGTGTCAGGCTAGGCTTAATGGTTGTGAGGAAGAACCAGAATAAACTCCAGGAAAGTTAGTCTGTGATTCCCAAAGGAGGAGGAGGGAACATTTCAGTGTTTAAGGAAGAGAGACTCTGATTAATGGTCCTACACTCTAGCTCATGAGTTGAAGCTCTGTATTGTGCAGACCAGCCTGTCTTGTCAAACATATGGAGATCTTCAGAGCGTGAATTAATATCTGTCCTGAGGGATCTGATCATCAGAACAAATTTCTACCAATGTTTACACTATGATGTGCGACAAATGTGACATGAGAGAATTAAAAGCAGCAGTAAACAACTGATTTGTAATATTTTAGTGGCAAGTTTTTTTAATTATCGTTTATCTAACCAGATGTTTGCAGACAATAAATAGCAACTCTGCTGACAATAATTGAGCCATATGTTGTGTCTGCTTTGTTAAGTGCAGCAACATATAGTCTGCTGCTCTTCACCCTATTATTTCGACGTCGCATTAAAATCTACCATGACAACACACCTTTGGATTTTCTTACTCACTAAAATCGCAGTATCGAGTAGTTTTTTTTCTCCTTTTATTTTACTGAGTAATTAACGGATAATCTAGCTAGACCATCCTGACCTTATTAAGAATTAGACTTAGACTTAGACTTGACTTTATTAATCTTAATAAGAGTTAATAAGAGTATGTGTTTCTACATTATGGCTTCTTTTTTTCACAAATACGTGTGGGATATTTACTAGTTCGCCCCAAAATATGGCCTGATGATCAAGTCTTGCAGTGAATCTATAATCTGTGCACAACTTTGTTTATTACCACCCCATAGTGAACTGATCGTGCGGAGTATATGGTAATGTCTGAACTTATGTCAGACGACAGGTTTTCTAAATAGCTCCACAAAAATCATTTCCCCCTTTTACAAGCTAAAATCAACAGCTGCTGGGGAACATGCAGATAAAGCTGCACACTAATGTATTTTTATCCCTTAGCATAATATGTTCTCTCTTCGCTCCCTACGTCCCTGAATAGTTTTCCCTCACTTCCTGTCTGTGAGAACCTACAACCACCAGCTCTCTTAGTCTGACAGCAGAAGTTGCTCGACAGAAAGAAATGCTCTCCCAAAGGAAAACTTTCCCATTAATACACCTCTTCTGATTGGGACCTCAGTAATGGCTGATTTCAGTCGAGCGTGTCAGAGGAATGTGCATGCATGGATCTCAGTGTCTGTCGGTTCTGTGTTTTGACACTCACAGAGACTGATCTGAAAATCAGCTGGCACCTGTGAAGTGAACAGGGTAAGAATGCAGGAACCACGCTAAACAGGGGGCCCTACATAAAGCTGCAATTCAGCTGAAATGAAACAGCAGATGTAGCTTGTCTGACACCTGCAGCTGCAAACCATGAGGCTGCTTGATAGAGAAGTGGGGAGACTAGTGATGTGCTTTAATCAAGTTAAGATGCATAGGAAAAGTAGAAAAAAAATACGGAGTTAGCAAGTAACATGCAAAAACAAACATTGTGCTCCTCTTACATTTCTTCATCACCATTTGGTAAGTACTGGAGTATTTTGCAGAAATTAGGTAACATGTCAGATTACTCAGTGTTTTTATTCGACCTTTTTTTGCTGATGACAGAACTATCACTTCACCTGCAGCTGGCATGTCTGTATCTAAAGGACAGTGGTGAAATTTGTTTTTCAAAAAAAAGAACAGTCAGAGATCAAGCTACTTGTTGAAATAATATTTAGAGCAGAAAATGGATGGAAAGTTTAGCAAAGCTTCTGGTGGTGAGGCTTGCATTCATTTCATTTTATCGCAGCTCCTTCACTTTGTTATTACACTGTTATTACACTAAATGGAGAATGTTTGGGTTTGGGTCTGTCTGATTTCATCAAATAAGAGTTTTGTTGTCAACATTTTATATATGTTTACGCATAAAAGAGACAGAGAGTGAAGGGATGGCAAACTTGGTCTGGAGATGTGCAGTACACATGTGTCTGTGTATTAAAAGAAAATTGTTGCGTTGGATAAGGGTGAACTTATATTAAGTATTTAAATCGAAGGTTGCACCTCTTGCCTTCATCAGCAGTTTTCATTGACTGTTTTCAGAACCAATTATTTTTCTTTATATTATTTTTAATCTTTTATTTAATTTTTACTTCTGCAACAGCGTGACCATGGCATTTACAGTTCTTGTTATTTATTCCTCACTGCTTGGCCTTTTACTGGTACTTTGTTGTTCTTCTCTGTCTTCAGTGTCATTTCTGTGAATGAACACGCATTCATACCAACAAAAGACAAAAAATAACTTAATAATAATAATAGGCTTTAACCTAAAGGTAGGGTCACACCGTTTGCATCCGACTCTGCAAGCTCCAGTGCAATTTTCTTTTCCTGTTATAGACTCCCACTATTCATGGAGGACCTTCTGTCCCAGTGTACCACAAATTGAAGCAATGCCCTCCATTCAATTGGGGGAAAATTCTAATAATTCAACAGGTCCTTTTCTTAAATGTAAAGACAGCAGCCTGTCATTCAAAATATAAAGTAGCACCCAAAGTCCAAAGGTTGGTCATGATCCATCTGTGCACACTGCTGCTAAAATAAACCAGCAGGTAAGGGATTTTATTACAAAATATGCTGGAAGCGATGTTTAAAGAAAAGCAAATGCAGCCACAACAAAGACTGTAGAAAGGTTCATAAGTGGGTGAGGACAAAGAGGATTCTCAGAAAGATTTTAGTGAAGTTTGATGAAGTATTTTTTATTTTTTTTATTTCAAATACAGGGGAGCGTGATAAGACCTACATTGTCCCCTTATAAGCATATTTGTTTATATCTCTATTTCAACCACAAACCAGACTTAAACCTGAAGAAACTGCACATTCCCTTAATTTTTCTTAACGTTTTAAACGAATCTAGGAGCCTTTGTCAGTTCTGTTGGTAAATGGAGCAATGACGTTTTCAAGCAGCATGGGGTAACTAAACAAGTACTTATTAACGGGATCGTAGATCTTAATCACAGATACACTAAAGCTTGACTGAAATTGGGAAATTATTGAAAGAAAAAAAGAAAATAAGAAAACTCTCATATAACACAATTCAACAGTAATATAGCCTGTTTTCCTAATATATTTAAAGCCTCAAACAATTTTCTCCTCTGTTATAAAATGGGAGTAAACAACAGCAAAATTACCTTTAATGAGGTAAATGTAAAAAATCTTCCATTTGTTATATAAATTAATTAACAGATAAAACATGTGAACTAAAATAAAATAACTCTACCCTCTCTCTACTGTATGAAGCTCCATCTTCTGGTGATATCCATGTCTTACACAACTCTTTGAAAAGTGTAAACATTTCCAATGTTTACAATGTGTTACTGGCATTAAATTTCACTGAGAAATCCATCAACATGGATTTGGCTTTGCATCGCCTCTGCAAAACATGCTCCACGTAGTGTTTGTTAATAACAGAGGGAGAAAGACCACGACTGAATCTGCACAGGAAAATCCACCAACATGAAGTTTATTCCCCATAACAAAAATACATCAGTTCTAAAAAAGAAAAAAAGATTATAACAAAAATATAAGCTGACACCACATCTGCAATACATATTTAGTTTGTCTCTTTTAGCAAAACTCAGCCACAAGAGACGGGATTGTTTTCCTGGAGAAACCCAAGCAGCTTTTTGTACTCCCTTTTTTACTGCTCTTCTAAACCTCTCAGATTTCACCTAATTCTCCTCTCTATTTTTATGTTTGCAGAGGACCTCCAGGACTTACTGTAACAAGATAATATAACAAACACAAAGCCACTGCTACAGGTCAGAGCAGTTCCCTGCTTCATGCTATGAGATCAATGCAGACACACACATACAAGCTCCTAACTGTTCACAGCCACAGCCTGAGGACACATGAAGCTGTTTGCCACAGAGAGAGAAATAAAAACTCACCCGGCACGTTTAGGTCAGTCAGCCTGAGAAATTACATTGACAGAGCTGATGATGTGTTTATCTGATTAGGCTTGAACCTTGTTATTACAGGTACCACATGGCAAATACAACCCTTTCAGCAGGTTAATATTACAACAGTTGACCATAGTTATTGCCTATGTTGGCTTATTCTCTCTTGTTTTGCATGTTTATAGATAAACATCGCTGCTGGACAGTAATATGCCGTAAACTCTTTGAGGTTACATAACATATTTGAGCTCCAATGGGAGGAGCTCATTAGGGTCATTATTCGTTCAATCAGTCCCTTTGACAGCTCTCAAATGATCCTGAAACATAAGTGAGCATGAAGGCATATATCTTTACTTTGTACTTGCAGAAGTTAAGCACAAATACCTATGAACAAAACAACAAAGATGATTTTATTTTTGACTGACGTTTTGGTTAGAAATGAAGTTTCCAAATTAAGTATGTAAAATTACACTAAGCTTTCAGATATTATATATACATATGCATGTGTTTTACATAGCAAAGCAAAATGGAAATTGTAGTAGATCCCATGACAAAGTGGCACATAAAACCAGTCTTAGAACTTATTTCCTATAGACACAAAATATCTTTATCAGCCTCTCGGGTGTTTGCTGATGCAATTATTCCTTTTCCAACATCGACTTTTTTAGATGTTTTTGGTTGATGCACAACTGTCTAAAGTTCACACCAAAATTTCATTATTATTTCATATTTCAATCACGTTTTCGAGCACTGATGTCCTTAAAAACATACTTACCATCACCCGGTTTCAGCATAAATCAGACTTCAGATTGGATTCTAAATTATTTTGGTATTCAGTTGAGTTACTGGTTTGATTTGTTAACTGCAAGCTCCCAAGTCAGTAGCAGATGTTCTGGAAAAGGCCTTTGCCTTGACCTCGATTTTTTTTCAAAGGCGCTATAAAACTATTTATGTCAGGTCAAATTCAAGATTTTACCTGCTTCTATACTATTAGCAAGAGACAATTAGAATTTATTTTTAGTCCCAAAACCCCTTAGTTTGTGCTGAATCAGAAACTTAAGCATCACTGGCCAGTGAAACACATGAACATATTCTAATACTGATTACGCTTTGCTCAGCATATAAAAGTTAGATGAACATGGAAAGTAGCAATAGGCTTGTTTAGATCATGTATGTTTTGTCTCTCAAGCTGTTTTATAACAGAGTGCCATGAGGCCAGAGACATTCAACCACTAATGGTGTCAAGCTAAATTGTAGCCACAGCTGCCCTGGGGCACACTGAATGAAGTGAGGCTGCGATACACAGGCACCACTGATCCCTCTGACCACCATCAGTAGGAAACGCAAGTGAAACTTGTTCCCTTTAATTGGTGGCTCTCTGATTGCAGGATAATCTTCCATTATTGCCAATGAGGTTCTTTAAAATTGGCTTTAGATCCCTTATTACATCTATGGGTAGCAGCAATTGCTCAAAGTAGGTTATTGCGCTTGTCTTTTCTTATTGGTAATAAGATCATGATTCAAACCAGCAAAACTTACCAACAGTGCTGCTTTTATGCAGATATCAATAGGTGATATTAAAACTCCGCAGAAGCAACATGGTTGTATGTAACTTTTCTTTGTTCACTATTGGCTTCATGATCATAAATTGAATAATGAATGTGGAGTTTTTGCGATCTCCCGTTCAAATGAAAGGATTTTTTTTACTATTCTAAAAAAGTATGTAGTGTCTTCAGTGTTTTATATACTTGTTGATATCTTTAGATGAAATTCTCTGCAAATGTAACAACTAAAACGTCACAAAGCTCATAGGAAATCCTAAATCCAACATAAAAGCTACATTACCCTTACAAAATTCAGACAGGTTTAAAAAAGGTTGTAAATGAAGGTCATCCAACATCTCATCATGAGTGAAATGCATGATTCCCTCCCAGTGACTCCCAGATCCTATCACCTCTGGTAATGAGCAACAAAGATGAATTTTCTCCAGGGACACAGACAAGAGTACTCGCTCATACGCTGGGAGTGAACTGAGCGTCATAAGTCAAACGGCGACAGCTGAGCTACAGATCACAGAGGGCAGAGTCGTGCACACAGGAAGTACATTCCTTCCCCTCACAGTCACTGCCCCCACTGATGTTTGTTTAAACTGGGCTCTGATATGTGGACAGATAACTTCTCCGCTCAAATCTCCACCCTTGCCTCCAATGCTCTAAAAGTATTTCACTCTTTTTTGTAACAACAGGACAGAGTGGGACATGGAGTCCTTGGGGACTCCTCACATCTTATCAGACCCCACCCTGAATGTACTTCAGTGATGATGCCCCACTTCCTGGTATCAGAGCTGACTGAAAAACCGGACAAAGAACGTCACAATCAATGTGCACAT
>JAUZNJ010114563.1:0-19725 GCA_034780135.1 Jordanella pulchra | reverse complement strand
TTTTTGTTTTAGATTCCATCACTCACAGTTGAAGAGAACCTATGATAAAAATTACAGTCTTCTACATGCTTTGCAAGGAAAACCTGAAAAATCTACAGCGTATCAAATACTTGTTGTTTGAAGCAGGATGATATCGATTAGATTATATAGACAGCTTTGAGCCTGAAAACTAGTTTCTAATTAAAAGAAGAGCTCACTGAATTCTTCTATACACAGTCTGGGAAATGGTTTATTATATCTCCATATTGTACTGGGACATAATTGCTTGAAACAGCATCACCAACGCAAAGAGAAAAAGAGCTGGAATACATTCAGCTCTACATTCATACATTCAGTTTTTGTTTTTTTTTTTCAACATGTTTGCTCTTTAAAAACAAAGAAAGAAAAATATTAGAACATTGTTAATAATTAAAAACAAGCAGCTCTGTCTTATACATCCAGATTTACCGGATATGAAAGAGAATCCTTGCTACCTGAAAGAGTTTTAATTATGACTTCATTTATTCACCTATTTCATGGAGTAGAAAGGGATTTAGATTTGAATGACAGCTTCTTGAACAGCACTGAATAACAAAGATCTGGACTGAGTCTGAAGATTGACAATCGAGAATAAATGTTTTCTGCGTTGGTTTCAAAAGCAGCGTTTCATGAAGCCCTTAGCTTTTAACAAGTTTACAGAGTCAACGGGTGAGACAACCTGTGAGGCAATCATTCCTAATTTTACAGCCTGCCATGTTTTATGTCTTCTCTGCAGCCCGGGTGGACAATACGGCCCGTAGAGCCAAAGTACATCAATTATCAAGCCCAGGAATCACTATTGGAGCACCAAAGCATTGGACAAATGATAGCCACAGGGATGTCTTGCAATGAGAAAAGAAGTAGTGAAGGGAGTGATAAAGTGAATCAATGACAAAAAAGGCAACAGTCCGTGAAAAAAAAATCAATGCCCTTGAACCATGTTTACACTCTGTGCAATCAGTCATTAGTTTAAACATATGGTGGGTTCATCTGGAGGGCTCCCTTCTTTGATGCACAGCAAATTCAGAGCTGAAAGGGAAGAAGAGACGGGATCCAACCGGTGGACAAGATAATCGACTGCAGGAAAAAACACAACTTGGTTTCAAATAGTTTAAATCTAGTGGATTTTTGAGATGACCAGTGACTTTAAAATCATCACAAAAATGTAACTTTTAGCTTTCAAATGAAAAATACTAAACATCCTTAGACTAAGTAGTTTGGAAACATTTCTGCTAGCTCAAATGCGTTGAGTTACTGTAGCATACTTTGTGTTTTTTAAATACATTTAATGCTAACTTTTGGATTAGTCTACAATATTTGTGTTTTAATTAAGCATAACTTAGAAAAAAACGTAAGAAAAAACAACTTGTGCAGATTTTACACTAAGACGCCATTGGGTGGCTAACAGGTAGCTTGCGTTAAAACACCACGAGTGAGGTTGCTGTTGGATTTAAAGGGAACTGCTACATGTCTGTGTGTCAGTTATTAAATGTTGAAATATTAACATTGTAAATTTGTGTGATAATACAAACATTATACTACTTTTCTACCTCAAGAATGTAAGTGGTAGATTTGGCCTAATAGTTGGATGTATTGGGTTAAGGTTCTGTTACAAATACGCCTCAGTGCAGCTACTGAAAGCATAGGGATCATTTTCAGAGCAGAGCGACTCTGCATGGTTGGACTCAGATCACATCATGATGTCATGATCACTCTACATTAGTGTACTTGTAGGCTTTAAATAGAGCAACAAACCAGAAAGTGTTTATTGCCAGTATTACCAGTGCCTGCTGTTATCTGATCGCCTTACCTTTATTTTTTATTTATCATGGACAACTGAGGTCAAATATTTAGTTTTACAGTTATTTTTTTCTATTTACAGGTCATATCTTTTATGGCTTTCGATTAACTGCATGAGCAGAACTCCTTAATGCATAAAATGCCATTCAAAGTCTGCACATGTGGTCTTTTAATTGTAAAGTTGACTGAATCCACACTGTGGATCAAAAATTCAATGGATTTTTCCATGGCATAAGCGACACATCTGATAAAATTTTCACTAAAATCTGTCCATAACTTTTCAAGTCATCCTAGGAACAGACAGAAAGACACAAACAAACACAAACTCTCCTAAAAACACAAAACCTCCTTGACGGAGGTGAAATAAAAAACTAGAAAAGCACTGGGAGAGCGCAGACCTCTGCCAAGCAACTTATTCCTCCAACATATTGTGACCTCCAACTTCACACCGAACCCAGATCGTTACCAAAATGTAATCATTTGTCAATGGTTATAATACGCCCCTTCTGTGAAAATTTGAACAAAATCCGCCTGACCCTTTTCAAGTTATTTTGAAAACAAACAGACAAACAAACAAACAAATTAACACAGATGAAAACATAACCTCCTTGAGGGAAGTACATATATTGTGTGCAAAAACATTTTCTTAAATAAAATATGTAAAAAAAACAAATTAAAAACACCTGAGAAAACATAGAAGTTAACCTTAAAACTATTTTTAGTTTACAAAAGTTATAAAATGTGTTTTTTAATCTCATTTCCAAAACAGGTAAATAGTAATGAAATAATGAAACTCCATACTCAGCAAAACAAAGAGTTGCTTAAAACAATGAATCTGAGTTTCACTCTTTTATTGATTTACTAAAATAAATGAACTTATCAATGACATTCTTTTTGTTACGCCCGCACATCTGTTCATAAATGTCTATGATCCAGCATCAGCCTGATGGTTGTGCTTTCAATGCCTTTAGGCCAGCAGCAGTAAGAGGCCTCAGTAGACTGATGGGCTGCATTAACCTTGGAGTGAAGATGTGGAGGAGTGGCAACACTGCAGACTGTGTGAGGCCGAGCTGTGAGAAATGTTGATGGAAATTGTGAGGGAGGCAGCTGCAGACAGGGAGAGTGGAATGAAAATCTTTATTACTTAAAATGTGATCAGCACCAGGAGTGGTAGCGGAATGAGCCCAGGTGAAGAGAGCAAAGTCTTTACTTTAAAGACCTGAGTGGATGAAGATAAGTTGAACAACATTTCCTTTTAATAGAGCCTGGCTTTAATTGTGGGTTTTTTACTCTCTGGTTTTCATGTTTTAAAGGTGCTTTTCTCTGCCAAAGCCGCTGAGGGAAGCCGGGGAGCTCAACCAGAACAAAAGGGAGGAGAAATGCACCTCTGTCAACACTTGGACGATATGTTTGCCTGGAAATGAACTCGCTGTCAGTTGCTCTCGTATAAACAGATCTGCTCAGATAGAGAGGAGCTGATATCAAACTGTGACAGGATATTGTCAGAGGATAAAAAGCAAACAAAAGCAACAATTCAGCCACCAGTGTAATCTAATAAAAAACATTTTCACCCACTGTTTTCTTCTAATATTTACTGCAACATGGACTAAAAGGTTTTGTACAATTGGTGCTACAAGTGTGAATAAGAAAATAAGAAAAGCTTAAGAAAATAAGAAAAATAACATTACAAACGTAATTTTTTCCCCATTACTAACTTGTAAAAAAGACAAAATAGCTCCTACATAATTGTTCATATCCATCCTTTTCTGCATTTCAGTCTGAAAAAATATTCCGAAAAAGCTTTTTAACCACTTTGTGTTTTGTAATTACTTCCCATTCCTTTCACTCCTCCAGCATTAATGATACCCAGACATGAAGAGTGTCAGTTGTCCTTTTGTCCGAGCCTCCACCAATCAGGACTGAAAGCAGCCAGTCCAGAAGCCATTTTGTCCCCTGACATTGTCGCCTGAAAAACATGAAACCAGCTAAACTTGTTTTAAAACCTGTGTTGTGTTGATTTTTTCCTATTTAACTGCTACGATCCAGAATTGAACTGGACCAAAGGTACTAATGCGACCAAAGATAGACTAATACATCAGAGTGGGAGCACTCATGAGAGATCACATATTGCTGTTCATTGTTAATGCTTTATTTGCTTATAAAGGTTTATTTTTTTTGCTAAAAGTTTACATTGTGTAATCAATGTATTAATTTTGTTCTGCAAATGAGAGAAGAGAAATTGATATCAGCTTCAAAACGGATCCCTAAAATTCTGTAGCACATACCTTGGATTGGTTAAACTGATGTCCAAATAATTGGTATTGGCATTGGCTTTAAAAAAACGCTCATCAGTCGATCCCTAGAGACGACCTAACACTATATCTGATCCTGGATACACAGGCTGGTCTCTAAAAAAGTAATAGATGCTCTTTTTCCTTTGTGTTCCTTTTCCTTTGCAAAAACATCTGAAACTTAAGCCGTCGGACCATCGTCGATATCCTGCTTCATCCCAGAGGCCTCCCAGATGTCTTCTGAAGATTTTTAAGAGTAAACCTTTTATTAAATAACTGTTTTCCAAAACTTCTAAGCCACATCCTATCTACAGCCATTTACTAACGACAAATCATCAATGAATGCAGGTTGGGAAGAGATTTTACAGAACATGGAAAACATATTTTGAAAGATTTTTTTTTCCTTTTAGATCTGCAGTTCTTTTTAATGTTATTATCCAGGTAAAATCCTAACCATATCTTACTGTTGCTTCTAAACTATGTATGCACCTTGTTAAATGACAAAAATAACCCAGCAGATCTAGAATAAAGTTTTCTGTATTAAACAATGGATTCTCATTCACATTTCAGGCACCATAATGAGATACCTGTAAAGCAGCACAACAAACCCCAGATGTTGGCGCTTTGAACTTAGTTGAGTGTTGGTGGGAAATGTAATGTTCAGAAGCAGGAGATGTAGATCTGACAAGATAGAATGTGACAGCGAATGTTGTGGAGGGAAGAGATTTCTTTCCAAACGTCAAATCCTGCAAGCACAGCTTTTTTATGGTCTACTTAGTCTTGTTATGGTTTACAGATTAAATGTTTCTTTTGTATTTCTTGTGTGTATTTACTGTTAATCTTTGTTTGATTAATATCCACTCATAGTTTACATAAAAAGGTAATAAAAGCATGTATGATTTGTGCAAATATAACGTTGGGTTAATGTCGGTAAATTCTCAAAGTTGTGATATCGGCATCGTAAATAAAAAAGTTGTATCGTGACACCCCAAGTGTTTATGTTACGGAGTTAGAAGAAAAGAAAAGAAGAAGAAGAAAAGCCAATGGGCCACTTTTAAAGAAACAAAGATAAGAGAGCAGAGCGACAGATTGTCAACATTTACTTTGTCCAGGTGAAAAAAATGTCTGTGAAGTGTTTTTTTTTTTTCACTAATTATTAATTAAATTGCAAAGTGAAACATTTCTTATAACAGAACAACACAAGGCAGCATAGGGTGGCCTGGGTGGGAGAGAGAGAGACGGAAATCATAACAGGATAATAAATAAAATAACTCAAGAAAGGCTCATTGCAACAGATGTTTTAGATTTACCTGTCCACCTTTACTGTGTAGGCTTAGAGCTTGTTATAACGAGTTCTACTAATTTTGACTCGTGAACGTAGACTTTTAGGCTTTAGGTTTGTTTTTATCTACTTAGTTTGGACAAAGAAAGTTAATGAAGGGGTCCGTCACAGAGAAACTGTGGAAAAGGCAAGAACCCATGAAATGAGAAATATGAGGGAGAGATAATGACCTGAAAAATCTACTTTTCAGCTTGTAGCTCTAACTATAAAAATAGTTCAGTCTTAGTTTATTGGTCTTTTTGGCTAAATATAGCATTTCCTCAGAATAAAGTAGTTAAATAATCAAAAAACACTAATATTTATACCAGGAGGGCTCCAAATTATCAAAGCAACTTGTAAAGAGCATCTGGAAGAAAAAACAATGATAAAAGTTGTTAAGCAGAAATGTTGAGGGTGACGTTTTCCTCAGGTGATTGTGATTCTGTTAGTGTGCTTTAGAATAGCAGAAGATGATGGATGAGAGGCGAGGAAAATAGTTAAACTGAATGAAGAGTGAAGCAAAAGGGTTGAAAAAAGCAGAAGCAATTTTTGGGGGAAAGAAGGAAGAAGATGATCAAGAAGACTGAAGGGATTTTACTTCTCTTTTATTGATGCTTCTTTAGTCACAACCTACTCTGAAGAAAAGCTGTCTACAGTTAGGAGGGGAAACTTCCTCCTCCTTTATGCTTTTTAAATATCAGTAAATGTGTAAAAACATAAATGAAACCTAATCTCCTCTGGTCTTTCATTTTATCTGAATAACATGTAACATTCTTTGAATCCAAACACAACAAAACTGAAAGCTGGAGTCAGAGTTTGAACCGACAACCCTTCGCTTGCAGGTTAAACTCTGCAATCCAACGACACTTTAGCCGCTCATTGAGCAAAGTAAGGCTGGAATGAATCCCACTATGCATGTATAGTTGAATACATGCATTTCCAATCAGTTTGCAGCTGCTCTTAAGTATTTTTCCTTTTATGTTCAGCATTAAACTACCAGCCGATGACAGACGTGGTTGTTGGATATGAAGTCAGAACTCTGCTCTTTAACAGAACAACTATTAGCCTGAAGATGCTTTGCTAACGTTATTAGCTGCAACTAGGAAGAAAACAGTGCTGTCTGAAGAAGTGGGGGCAAGTTAAGTGGTTGGTTGTCCTTAATGTGTGGAAGGAAGATCTCCCGCCCACCACCAACATCTTAGCATCATGATTTGCATCCTGGATACATAGAAAATAAGTTAATGTGTTGGTTCAAAGCATTAATGTGATATAGGGGTTATCATGGGAGCTCATCAGATCACCAGGAATCATAAAAAACTCCCTCCTCCAGCCCCCACCCGCTACCATAATGCTCAGTCTGCTCCGGAGATGGCTTCAAGCGTCGCCATCAAATGCATTCAGCATTCATGAACGGTGAATGGGGAGATGAGAAGCACTTAACAATGATAGGCCTCCTACTCACTGACACACTCACAGCCCTCCTACACCAGGCACACACACACACAGTGTGTGACAGGGAGCGTTTGGTCTCTACCAAAACCCACGAGTATCCAGTTCTGGGATAATTTTATCGGAGACTTTTGAAATTAAGGAACTGCAGTCATCATGAAGCCATCAAGGGAGGGAAGGAAGGCAGAGGCGTCCTCACACCTGTCTGATGATGAATCACAGGACGGCCCTGGGGTGTTTGCTCATCGCATCGCCGAGTATTGGGCAGGAGAGGGGTTTGGGAGATAATTGTAAAGGAGCAAGCTGAGACTGAAAGGAGGACTTATCACGGAGGCAGAGACAGACTAGAAGAAGATGGAAGTCAAAATGAAAACCACTCACTTGTAGCAGAGCCTTCTTAATTACTCTCCCCACATCCTGCCTCCACTCGGGTATGTCGGGGTTGAACTCGTCCAAGTTCGGAGAGAAAGATAAAAGCAGAGACTTGAAGAATTCTGCGGGGGAGAGTTGGGGAAGAATCAGCCATTAATTCACAGTGATCGGAGGCCATTATTCTCAAGGAGCTTCGCCAAATGTCATTCTGCTCCAGTCCAGCTTTCAGGTAGTTAACACTTGATAAAAAGACGAAGCTCCCTCACATCGTTTCCACTCCTCCCTTCGGCTCAGAGTCAGTAGGTGAATCCGAACATGTTTCTCTACCTTTTTCTGTCTCAGTAAAAGTTCTCATTTAATCAAACATGCAGAGCAGACTACTAAAATAAATACAGATCATTTTTCAGCCTCTTTTCTTTGGCGATCTTCAGGCCAGACACTGACCTTTGACTGCTATGGTCTTGGTGTCCTGCAGGATGGCGTCAGCTGCTGCTACTTGAACTGTGATGGTGTGCATTCCTTCACTCCTAAAGGTGTACGAGATACTTCCATCCAGAGTTATCACCGGCTGGAAGCACAGTCAAAGTGAAGAAAAAGGCTGACATGCTTTCAACAAATCAACAGTTTTCATAGAGTAGTAGCAGTTATTTCCAGGATGGGTCCTTGGCTGCTAAATGACAGATCCACAGGGGTAATGTTATCACCAGCAATGCATCACAAGTGAGGCCGCAGCCCTAAGCTGCCAGTTTGTAAACCAGAAATATCACTAAATGGGTGGAGTTACAGTAAACCTTCACACCCCCGGCAGGAAGAGAGGGACAATCCAGCGGCTGGAATCTGGAGGGACGTTGGCTGGAAAGCGAAGGCCATCGGGCTGAACTTTTAAACCATTTGTTGTTCAGTCACATTACCAATGATGCATTTTATGGGAGAAATAAATGTGTTATGTGGAAAGAAAACTTACTTCTAATTAGTTAAAATATTGGTTATATATTCAAATTTATATTATGTTCACTATAGCAGCAACAAGTCGTAATATGTTTTATCAGCTTTGTATATCTAGAGTTTACTAGTTTATTCATTTCGTTTGATCATCGTTGCAAGCAAAGACAGAAATGTATAAAAGTGAGATTTTGTAAATTAATATAAAAAAAGAGCTGAAGAGATGAAACATTAAAAAAACTTCTTAATCAACAAGGTTTTACAAGTAACTTTCATGGCTTTTTCTTATATTTTATTTATTTTTTTTATTGTATTTCTTCAAATTTTTTTCAATTTTATTTTATTTATTTCATTGTTTAAATTCTATTTTTTTAATCTTTCCTTTGTGATGATTTTCTTTTGGACTCCATGGATGTTAACAACAAGGTTTTTACTGGTTAACGTTAGCATCAGGAGTGAATGTTCGCATTGAAGTGAAGAGATTTGAAAAGAATAAAATTAATCATTCAAAAAGATAACATTTGAAAGTAGAAAAATAGTATGAAAATAAAAAAAATTAAAAAAAGCAAAGTCTTCTGATTAGAACTTTTTTTTAATTTAATTCCTGGATTTCATTTTTTGTTTCAATATCCAAAATGTCGTCTGCGAGCAACAATGGAACAGAATTCAGTCCATACTCTTGTTGCCCTGTCGTGTCAGTTAGATGTCTAAGGCTGCAACTAACGATTCTCTTGCTTATCAATTAATCTCTTGATTATTTTTTCAATTAATAATCGGATAGAAAAGGTTCTTTAAAGAAGATTTTTTACAGAATTAAACCGGGTGAAACTAAGAGCTTTTCACTCGAGGGAATTCTGGGTGGAGCATATTGATAGATGAAAACATTTTTCATCCTAAATCAAAATATTTATAGATATTTTTTATAATTAATTCTCTAAGTACTCCTTTAGGTAAAGCATGTTTTGGAGTCACAGTACTCTAGTTAACGATTAATCGATTACTAAATAAGTTTTTGATTCTTTCAGTAAATGATTAATCATTATTAATCTGATTCATTGTTTTGGATGTCCATGTGTTGTTAGGTCTGAGGTTGGTATATTCAACCTTTCTATATTCAGATAATAAGTTGTTTAGAGCCCTGTGAGTTTTTTTGTACCTAACAATAAATGAACAATTTGTCTTAGACTCCAAATTAATTATACGGCAGAAATTTGACCATATCTGCTTGTTAAAATGTTTAGTTCTAAATATTTTTTCAATTGATGAAAGCAAAGTATCTCACCTAGGCCTAACTATTGCTTTTCAGATGCAGCCCATGAAGAGAAAAAAAGCAACTAAAAAAGTATCGCCTTAGATGAGTTACCTCTGTGTTGTTGCCAAGCCACCAGAAGTAGGTGACAGTGCGTGATTGGCTGGGTAGCACCACTGCTGTGATGTTCACCTCCTTGTTTCTGATAACCACGAAGGGAGTAAGAAGCTGGACGTGCTCTACTGCACCTGTAAGGAAACCCAAGGAAAACAGCTGATTTCATTCACAGGCGTGTAACGGGTCAAGACTGAGAGCGAGTTTCTTATTCCGACTCCGAGTCAAGATCACAGATCCCAAACATTCGGGGCTGTGGAGGTTATTCCAGGAGACTAAACACTTCAAATCTCTGCACTTTGATTTGACAGGTATCTTTTTCTGCTTCTCTTTCCCTGCCTAAAGATCTGCACCTGAGGTGAAACCATAAATAATCCAGAGGTGCAGTAAACCGTCAAATCGTCCGAATTGTTTTTCTTCATCTTGTCAGGAGCATTCTGGGATATGATCTGCCCTATGCCCCCCATCCTGAGAACAGCATAAATAAGTCAGGGAAATGGATGGATGCAAACATTTTAGAGCAATTATATCAAGTCGCAGAGAAGATTACCTCATAGACAGGCGGACTCAAGGTGGATTCACCTGAAGTGATGGATTGCAACTTTTAACCTTTTTATGGCACTTCCTTGGCCTGTGATGTGGACTGGATTTTAATGAAAATGAAAAAATTATATAAAAAAAATTCCACTGGTCTCAATTTAAACAAAAAAAAAAAATAATTACAAATCAAAATAAAATTAACAATATATAACAAATGGAGGAAGCGGCAAACCATGTGCAGCAAAGAAAAGCCAAGAGCAGTATATTAAGTATAGCTATGAAATAAACTACTTTAATTACCTTTTAAGTCCAGTTATTTCAGGTTTAGCTGTTTATTCTATTTTGAAACAGATTTCAACATTGTTATAAATATATAAATTAGGAAATAAACCCTCAAACGGGGTCAATTACTAAAACAGCCTCAGTTAGAAACTGGAGCTCTTTGTAGCATAGCTCTACTTCCTGGTTAGCATCTGCTAGCAGCAGCTTCTGCAGCCAACCATCCGTCTTCCTCATCATCATCACCTCTTTTTATTTCTACATTCTTATCAATTCCAACGCGCTCCATTTCAAAATGAAAAGAACTGTTATATTACTTGTTTAGCTGGATGTAGCTAACGCTACACAACGTAGCTTCGCCATTTATCTGGAATGCAGTGATAATATATTATTTTGTTTTATTCAAACAACAACGCTCACAGTATTTTTTTAATGTAAAGCATTTACAACAAAACTAAATTATGTATCTGCTGCCTCAAATAAATAAACATCACAAACACTATTGCCAACTTAGTGACTTTGTCACTATATTTCGCAACTTGTCAAATACTAGCAACTTTCGTTCAAAAAGGTGAATAGCGTTCTGTTGTTGAAGACTTTGCTATAAACATGAAAGCATCTGTTTCTCTTAGTTTGGTGTCTTCAGCGAGGGCCTCTTCCTCCTCTTGAGCTGGAGGTCAGACTCGGCCACAAACCTCAGAGGGAAGAGTGATTTTCCTCCACATTTAAAATGAGTCACAGCTTTAACTGATCCCTTAACCCTTGTTTTGTTCTTTTACACGTTGCACCAAAATAGATCCTCCCTGCATTTAATTCATACACAGTCCTTTTGTGTCCCTCTGCTAACGTTCTTTAAAGCTGGATTTTATAACATAAGATTGATTTATGTAGTTTTTGGTTCCACAAAACTATATTAAATAATAATGATGATATATCATTACATACTTTAACTTATTTTATAGGGTTCATTTTTAGTTTCAAAGGTATAGCGTGTTTTTAATCACTTTGGTTTTGCTGATGTAGATATTCCTCACCTCTATTGGAGGATCTAAATATTGTCAAGAGTGATTACAAAGACATTGAAGCAATCCACCATGGTGCCCCAAACTAAACCTCTGAAACAACCAAATTTCTGCTTGTGATTAGTCATTTCCAAGACATATTAAATCTTCTAGTGCTAAGAAGAGAAAGTGAGTTAATGGCATCAGGTTTTTCTTGACATGAAGCCACAAACCTCCCTGCTAAGAGAAGCTAATGGGACCCGACAGAGCTCCTAGCTGCTTTACACTAATCTCAGGATGAACTTTCCTGCTGTGGACAGATGTAACTCACCGCATGCACTGAAAACCTCTAACAGCATCTGTTTGTATGGCGCTGTGATCTGGGCGGCTCGTCTCGCTCACTCTCATCCTCTTTAACCAGAACTAATCTTTATCCCTGCTGTGAGATGCTTGGTGTGTCTTTGTGCGCTCCTCCGTGTAAACGGGACAAGACGAGAAAGTCATTTGGCATTAAACATGTTCAGCTGAGAAATCGTGGCTTTTGGCTTTTCTCCATGAAGGCTTCACCCTCACCCCGAGACAAAAAAAAAAATCCAGCTAAATTTTCGGCTGTCAGAAATGTATTAATACAGAGCACAGTGATACAGGAGGACAGCAGAGGTTAAACCAGAATAGATGGAACGAATCAGAGAAACAATAACATGACAAAGAGACAATTCAACACTTACTGAAAGCAGCTTGTATAATTCCCTTCAGAGTG
Organism: Jordanella pulchra; assembly: GCA_034780135.1. Lineage (NCBI taxonomy): Eukaryota > Metazoa > Chordata > Actinopteri > Cyprinodontiformes > Cyprinodontidae > Jordanella > Jordanella pulchra. Next base: position 7,589 of record JAUZNJ010114563.1, on the reverse strand, counting down.
GTAAAAAATACTTTTTCTTATTGTGTCTGAGTTGAGCTGAGAGGCATGACAATCATGTAATTTGTTTTGTTTGCTGCTGTGTGAAACCTGCTTCAGCTTTAAATTAGCTATTGTTCTAGATCTGGATCCTGATGAAAGGCATTACCTGCGGTGCCCTTAAAGGCCTCCTTCTCAGTTTGCTTCCTTCTGCAGGAAAACATCTCGTAAGTGGCTCTGCTATGACCTTTTCTGTCAAAATCTGTTTGTATAGCCGCTAAACTATCCTCCATAATCCTCCATATCAGTCTGCGCCTTTATTCTATAATGAGTCTTGCTTGGATCAACAGCGTTATTGATCCATAGCTACTTTAGCACCTGTAGCAACACAATGAGGAAAAGACGATGACAAAGCTTCAGGTCAAATGTGTGCAGAAGCTGCAAACAGCAGGGTCATAGTAAGGCTGGTGATATCTCCAGCAGTATATGGGTGAAAGGCGGGGTACGCCCTGGACAGGTCCCCAGTCCATTGCAGGGCGACACAGAGACATAAAAAACACACTCAAGTATGTATTTCTATCCATATTAAGACTTTACATTGATTTATATTCATTTTAGTTGCTGCCTAACCCTCACATTTACCCTAACCCTAAAATTTATCAGTATAATCCTAACCCTAACCTAAAGCTAATTCAAACCATACGTCTAAACTGACTCTCTAGGGTTAAAAATGGGGGTCTGTCATATTTGGACCACCCTTCGGTCCCCATAATGCCTGCCGGTCCTCAGAAGGTTAGTAAATATAACAAAAACATTCCTAAAAAGTTAACATAGACAAGTTGTGTCACATGTTGTGTCATGCTACCCTGGTGGGGTCTTTCCATTGACCCTTACCCTAACGCTAACCATTACCCACACATGCCTAACCCTAAACTTAAACACAATTTATAGTTTAGTCCTAAACCTAAGCCCCACCCCAAGAAGAGAGCCTTTCATCACGGGTACCAGTCATTGGTTCCTATAAGTCAACAAAATGTAGCGTATTCCTGGAAAATTCTCCCCACCAGCTAACAAAGACACCTAAGGACAGTTTTTTGAGATATCAATTAACCTAACAGTCATGTTTCTGCACTGTGTGGGATGCTGGAGTACCCAGAAACAACCTAGAGGACCTTCTTGCTGTAAGGCAGCAGTGCAACAAACGGGATCATTGTGCAGCTCAGTTTACAAATAAACTGAACTGAATGACTTTTTTTCCCAAAACACTCCATTAATCTGTAATCTCTTTAAAAGTCTGAATAGGTTTTAAAGTTGTCAAAGTTTTTTAGAGATCCTAATTTGACTACATAGGCGGGTAATTTAACCGTACTAACTTTAAATGAATGCTGTTACGGTTCACCTTCAGTTTACCCCCAGCATCTGGTGATGAAGAACATACAGTATAAGGAGCTCTATTCATGTTCTTAATGGTATTTTAGTCTCGCTAATGTCCTTAAAAATGATTTTCAAATGGTGATGACTCACTATACCCACAGAGGGATCAAACTAATGAAATACTTTATCAAGTTTTGTTAATGTCAGCACTGCTGATGAAGATCAGAAGACAAAGCCTGATGGAGCCCTTGAGATAACCAATAAGAAACTGTCCTGCACTTTAAAAGGAACTTTTAACATACTGACATCAATATCATTCAGATAGCAGCTTGTTCATGTGGAGTAAAGTAGAACTAGATTAACATGTTTTTCATTTTTTTAATAGAAAAACATTTTGACCGTTAAAATCTAAAAATTTAGTCCTCATCTTGAAAAAAAAAAGACATACCTGATGTAAATATTAATACCAGAAGTGTCAAGAAACTATAATATAATATAAATACTTTCTTACTGTGCTTGATTATAGCCTTGTTTCTGAATCTATCCTTTAATGGAGTTTTTATTTTTCTTAAAAACTTGAACTTTTACTCTCTAAAGAAGACCACAAATATCCGTACTTTCTACTCCTTACTTTCTTAAAACTGGCTCATTATTTTTCTGCATACTGATAACAACATAGTGTAACAGCTGCAGCAAAACAGACAGCAAATCAGGAGGACTGAGAATCTGACCAGTTGGAGCCAAGGTGGTTTATGGACAATAGTGAAAGTAGCATGGATGAAGACAGGATATATACAGATAATATACAGATAATGATCAGATTCTGGGATGTAATCTGAGACGACATTCCACATCCATTGTCCTTCTATTAAGTTTTAAAGTTACATGTTTATGATGTTTCAGGTTATAATTCAATTCACCACTGTTTGCAACTTTGATGCTGTGAATATTAGAGTTAATGTATTCAGCTGCTTTTGAAGGATTTCTGTTCAATTTAATCTATATTATCTTGTATGAAATTTTAATCTGCCTAAAACCTTCATGGCATGGATTCAACAAGGTACCTGAAAATTCCTCAGAGAGGTATCTCTTTTGTCCTTTTGTCCATATTGACATGATAGTATCACTGCAGATTTGAACATCCAGGACGTGAATCTCCTGTTTCACCACATCCCAAAGGCGCTCTGTTGGATTGAGATCTGATGACACTGGAGGCCATTTGAGAACAGAGAAGTCTGTCACGTTCAAGAAAGCAGTCTGAGATTAATCTTTATGACAAGGTTTGTTATCCTGCTGGTAGTAACCATCAGAAGATACGCTGTGGTCATGAAGGGCACGATGCAGGTACACTGTGGCGTTATCTAATAGCCCCCCCCCCCCCAATGATGCTAAAATTCTTATAAGTAGGACGACAATGCTTGTCTAAACAGAAGTTTTAGGGAGATTTCTCATCACATCTACTGAGTCCAGACAGTGCAGCTCAAGAGGGACTTTATTCCATAGCTGGGGGGCAACAGCTTTTAAAAGTTATTCTGTGTTATTTGAGGCAAAAACTATTTTTTACTTTGAACTTAAATAAAACGTTAGACCTGTACTGTTTTACTTTTATTCAAGAAAAGAAGTTCAGTTGGTACTTTTACTTGTATGGGTCTCTTGGTTTACACATGTATCTGTACTTTTACTTCTACAAAGAATATGATCACTTTTGGTATCCCTGATCGATGCAAAAACCATGTCTTAAAAGAGCAACTCGATATAATGTTTATATCGAACACTTGTAGATATGACTGCTGCCAATTAAAATGATCATATGTCCAAGATCTGTCACAGGTTGAAACAATTTTAGCATTCATAGTGTAGAGATGAGGTGTAGTGACCCCCAATGGGTATTACCAAGCAGATAAATCTTGCTTTTATCTGCCAACTTTATCTACAAAGAAGACAGATTTCAAAAGGTGAGAAAGAGTTTGCTGTATTTTACATGGCAATGTCAGTAGCCATAAGTTCTCTTGTGTTCTGCTGTCTCCTTTCTGGCTTTTAAAAGATTCTCACACTCCAGGCGACTTTAAAAAGCAAAGAGAAAGATGCATTGATCTGCTCTGCATTGTTCTACCAACTAGCTCCTTTGTTTGCACGTGATTACAGGGCAGAATGTACCTTTTAACACTCCTCTATTCTCCACAAGCTGTGCCAAAAACCAGCACTGCTCTTTTGTCCAGTTTGGATTTCCTAAGCTTTTTTCCTCCATTTTATGTTGCTACTTTAGTCCAATTCATCTGCTTTAGGCAAGAAGCCAATAACAGTAAACCGTAGTCATATTAATAACAAATAAAGAAGTTGTAAATGATGAGCATGGAGAGGAACTTAACAACAGGCAAATCAAAATAATGATGATGATGTCGATATGGTAGGTTTTGATTCTGTGATCATTTAGTTTCTTCACCATGAAACACATTTCAAATTCCAGTCTAAATTTTATAATTGAGTCTTAACCTGATGATTTGATGGGATGAATGGAGTCTGGTGTGCTACTCCTTGGGCGGAAAGTAAACCAGCAGCCACACGGCCTTTTCTGGAACCACTTTGATGCTCCAGATCTAGATGATGGGCAGATTCTTCGTTCTAGCTTGCTGGAGACAACCAGTACTGGGAGAGGGCTGAGCGTGGTCTGTGCTTTAGCTAGGATGACGAATGAAGAATGCTTTTCTAAGGCAAACCAGCTGATTACATCGACTCATTGACTCTCAGCAATCCCTCACACTGAGCATGCATGTGGCGACAGTAGGAATGGTATGTAGATGCAGCGGTCTTGCTGTGGACACCACGGTCGGTCTGAACACACCATTAAGCTAAAACGTCTCGGTAGAAATATTCAAGTTTATCCAGGAGCTTCATGAAAGGACTGTGAGAATCTGTGAAAATAGGCCTGGAGAGCAACAGCAATGAGAGAAGCTCAGGTTGAAGAGGCCTCTTTTTTTTCACTCACCTTTCAGTTGCTGATATCACAGTTTTAGGGTCACAGTCACAGTTCTGTATGTTTTTATGTATGAATGTGTTGCTTCCCGTCATCTGAATTTCCCCTGTGGGAGATTAATGAAGTATTCATCCCTCCATCCATCTAGAGGATCCAGTCAGGTGAATTTAGAGCAATTTCTCCTTCTGTTGGACTTTTATTGGAAAAATGCAATTCAGCTGTGGAGCAAAAGGCGAATATGTCATAACTTCCAGCCTTACTTGTTGGAACCACAGTTGTACACAAACAAATCTTACACAAACCCCAATTGATACTGCTGCAAACATCACAGCAGAAGCATATTGTAAAATATTATTGTGTTCAGAGTTTGAACCTCTCTATTCCAGTTTATCTTTAGATTTTTTAATGTTTTTTTTCCCCAAGCTGACCAGGCTGTGAAACCTCAGCTTTCCTGTTAAGATACAGAACAAGTATTTCAACAACAGTAAAACCTAAAATAAAACAAACTTTTATCATTAAACCAGAGAATTTGTTTTCCTTTTCCTGTCCTCTTGTATTGACAGAAATGCCATAAGTGCTCCAGGCTGTATTGCAGATGCAGGTTTGGTTATGATCACTTTAAAGTTGGATGTCTTCCATATACCTGCACAGTGATTGTTATTGGGGAGGTGGATATAACAGGCAGAGGTTTTATGTTGAGTAGAGGAAGTGGTTTACGAAGCGAGTGTTGACTGTCCTGCAGGTTAGGTACATATTGGGAATCTGGAAAATCATCTCCCATTTTTAGCGAGTATATTTTGTTCCATTATTGTTTAAATACAAATCTGAAAAAAAGCAAATCAAAAATTAAACTTTGTAAAACTTTTTAATAAAATAAGAAGGTTTTGTGAGTAACTCTGCTGTTTTCTCAGATTCTTTTTTTGTGTTTCTCTTTATGGGCTTTTTTTTCCAGACTCAGTATATTGAAATTTAATCTTTTTAATTTTTATCTTTTTATTAAACCAAATGTAAAAATGGCATTTCAAAAAAGTCAAAAGTCAAAAACTTAAAAAAAAAAAAATAGTGAAATAGTTGTTCGGACCATATGGTTTGCTAACGCTTTGGTTTGAACTAAACCATGTAGTTCTTTAAATGTGAGATCTCTTGGTTCTGGTCACCAAGGTCCAGACCCATGCGGTATTGATCCTGCTGTCTATGAGGTGTAAAACCATACAGTAATACTAGAAAAGCACTCAGAGAGTGCAGACCTCCGCCAAGCAGCTTGTTTTTTTTTTTTTTTTCAAAGTAATTTGAAAAGTGTCGGGCGGATTTTGCTCAAATTTTCACAGAAGGGAATTTATAACCACTGAGAGCCCCTCCCCCCCCAGACGGTAATCTGGATCATCACCAAAATTCAATCATTGATCAATGGTTATTACACGCCCCTTATGTGAAAATTTTCAAGTTATTTTGAAAACAGACAAACAAACAAACACAGATGAAAACAGAACCTCCTTGGCGGAGGTAATTATTGGTACAACAAAAACTATCAACTGTATATATATGTTTACACTATATTTAGTCTATGTGACCATTAAAACATCCCACTAGCATTTGGAATCAATTCGACGTCCATATTAGTTTGAAAGATAACGACGAGAAACGATTTCCTCGTAATGGCGGTTCTCATTTGGATCTAACTCCAGAACCGTTAAAGATCTGTCATTTCTGTAAACACTCTTCTGAATCAGTAACATTTCAACTACAATCTGATGTTAGCTGCATGTCTCTAACTTCATATAGAGTCACAGAAGCTAATCATCCCACCCACCGACTATTTTCCACCATTCTGGATCACCAGATCCAGAATACTTCTTTGATAACAACCAAACTACCCTAAGTGATGGTATTCGTGGTCCTGAGGTCCCCAAATTTTGATCATGCCATTCTATCTCCTTTTTATAAGTTTTATTACAAAAATGTATAAAATGTCCCTATTTCGCAATGTTAAAGAATCCTTTAAGAACTTCCTGGATCCGGATCCAGATCACCACCAAAGGTTAATGGATTGGTCCTTCGCCCAGGACGCACCTTTGTTAAAATTTTCAAGCAGATCCGTGAAAAACTTTTTCTGTAAAGTTGCTAACAGACAAACCGACACCACCGAAATTATAACCTCCTAGGTGGAGGTAAAGCTCACCCTCTTTGCCTGAATAAATTAAACAATCATGGTAATGCAATATTCTTGTTCATTAAAAATCTGCCTTTTATAACATCTTGCATCATTTTTTTCATAATGAGGGGCCTGTAAATACAGAGGCACACAGATCATTTAAACGGATTAAGGGATAAAAAAAAAAAAATAATCATCTTGTTAATTCACAGAGTATGAGACCATGTAGGGAAAACATCAACGTATGAAAAATGTTCCGGTCAGATGAGTCCAAAATCAGCCCTTCATCCAAGATGCTTTGAGTGAAGGGAAACTGACACTGCATATCATGCTAGGCCCACAGCGTTCATGCTGTAAAACATGGTAAAAACATCAAGCTGTCAGCAAAAATTCCTCAGCAGCTCAAAACACAACTAAGATTTGGTGCATGGTGTCAAAACTGATATTCACAGATGTCTGTCCATGTAAACTGTCTGTCTACCTGCACTGCAGGTGGAAACACATCCCCAAAGGCTTGTAGGTAAAATCCCAACAAAGAGTGGTTCTACCAAATACTGGCTCTGTGGAAATGAACGCACACATCTTTTATCTTTACCCTCATGGCTTCATAAAAAGTACCATGTCTCAATCATAAAATAGATAAGAAAGGTTCATGTTAATTCTGGAAGCATGTTTTAGAAAAAAAAGTCTTTCCGTTCACTCACATGTTACGTGCAGAAATAGAGTAGTGGTGTCTGAGCCCATTGGGTTCTCTGCCAGAGCTGTGACGCGGAATATTCCTGCTGACTTGTAGACGTGTTTGATCCCCTCCTCGGTCCAGCTCAGGTTGGAGTAGGACACGGCTGTACCGTCTCCAAAATCCAGCTGGATGTTTGTTCGTAAAGAGTCCCCCTGAAACACAACACAGCTTTGTTTTACTATAAAGGAACTTTCTAAACCTAGTTAGTACTCAGTGAGTAAAGTTGCATGACTTCATTTCACTTTCTTAGAAATCCATATAAAAATATGGTGATCGTGGGCGTGCAGGTGGCGCACGGGTTAGTGCGCACGACCCATGTATGGAGGCCTTAGTCCTCGACGCGGGCGACCCAGGTTCAAATCCAGCTTGTGGTC
>JAUZNJ010114552.1:0-19725 GCA_034780135.1 Jordanella pulchra | reverse complement strand
CCTGATCCTCAGATCCTGATCCTCAGATCCTGATCCTCAGATCCTGATCCTCAGACCCTGATCCTCAGACCCTGATCATCAGATGCTGATCCTCAGACCCTGATCATCAGATGCTGATCCTCAGATGCTTCGTCTCTGATGAACGTTTTCCTTCTAAGTTACACTTTTCTGATTTTTACTTCAGTTTATATCTAATATTAAACTCATGAGTTCAGTTCTAACAGGATGGAGGAAGGATCAGTAATGGGCCACAAGGCGGCGCCATAAACTGAACCCACCCTGATGACTGTGGGTTCCGTTCCTCAGTGGGTCCAACTCACCATGTCCACCAGGGCCACATACATGAAGAGCCCGGCTGTGAGGGCGAAGATCCACATGCAGATGTTTTCGGCGTAGTGTCCGATCAAAATGCCCGTTGCCATGCCCAGGTAAGCCATCATGGCCGACAGCACGTTGTAAAGGATGGCCTGCTTCACCGTCATGCCCGCCTTCAGGAGAACCGCAAAGTCACCTGGAAACAGAACCCGGATCACAAGAGGCAGGAAAAGCGACCTTTCCGGAGGGATTCAGAGAAAATAAAACTTGATAACATCTGATCGGTGGTCTGCACAGCAGAGATCTCCACTCATTCAGCTCGTTCACATCAACAGACGAAGATCAAACTGTTTTGTCTTCATACAATGTTTCCGCAGCTGCAGATAAAATAAAGCAGCTGAATTACAAAAACACGAGTAAAGAAATGATGAGAAATGTTTCCGTTCAGCTCAGTATCAAAATAAAATCAAGGGAAGCCAGCGGGACACTGGTTTCTACACGGAGAAGGACCGCCTGCTGCTCCGCCGCTGGTCAGGCGTCCACCATGACGGCAACAGTCTGAAATAAAACTGTTTTACAGAGGCCTCTGCTCCGTCTGCAGACTAACCCAAACCTAACAACCATGATCCGTTTCCAGAAAGGAGTTTTAACTCAGAACCACCACCTGACTGCTCATATTTCTCAGCAACTATAATTAAATACTGAGAAATCTCACATCCATAATGTTCGGCTCATCAGTCAACGTTATCCTCGTTGTTTTCAATATTTCTCCTCTTCTTCTGGCCCCGACGCTTCGTCATAACAAAGGTTGAAATGAACTGATGTCTGTTTTCTGTAAATCGTGGATGTGTGAATTTCACAGTAAAAATATTACCGTGTTTTTGTTTCCAATGTTCAGGAAACGATCAGAGAAACTCTGTTTGGGTTTAAACTGAAGCAAACAGGAGCTTTGAGTGACGGCGTTGCCCTGGTAACCAGCTTACCCAACTCGTGAGGCAGCTCGTGGCAGAAAACGGCCACCGACGTGCTGAGTCCACTGGACAGACTCTCGGTGAAAGCAGCTCCTAAAACACAGAGAATCTGCATCAGGAGGAAAACAGTCGCCGTTTCCTCCGACTTCCCGATATTTCCCGCCTGCTGCTCACCGATGGCGAGGCCGTCGCTGAAGTTGTGCAGCCCGTCTCCCATGATGACCATCCAGGCGAGCGTGGCGACTCCGGCCTGCTGGAAGTGCTGCTCGGAGTAGGAGTGGGAGTGGCTGTGTGGGTGGTGGTTCTGGGAGTGGTGGTGATGCAGGATGTGGTGGTAGTCGTGATGGTGGTGGTGCATGCTGTCCGCCTGGCCCACCGTGTCATGGAAGTGGGAGTGGCATTTGTTCTCGCAGTCCTCCGCCGAGTAGCCGGCGGCGCCACCCGAAGGTCGGCCGTAGCTCTGCGGCGAGACGATGGACACCTGCGGAGTCAGCATCACCTGCTCCTCCTCCGCCACGCTGCTGGGGTGGTCAGCGAACGTGCTGGCGCCGTTAGTCTCCACCTCTGCAGGCAGAAGGACAGAAAGGCGTTGTGATATCTCCAGCGCCGGAGTCATGGACGGCGGTTTAACATCGACGCAGACGCTGCTCACCCTCAGTGGGCTTCGGCTCGCTGCCCTCCAGAGCCGGCTGCTTCTCTGGATCCGACTTATCCTTCTGCTCCCATTTCTTCTGGAAGGAGGAACAGACAAGATTGTTTGGTTTCAGTTCTCAGACGAACCGAGACCCAAAATATCAGCAAACACAGACAAAGCTGAGGGTCATGAAAGTCACTATAAACAGCATCATGTGACCTCTAACCCCTGGGTTCACCGTTCATCACATCAGGTGGAGCGAAAAGCATCACAGGAGTTTCTAACCTTCTGTTTCTTGTCTTTGTACATTTTTCCCAGCGTCAGGAAGTGTTCAATCAGGAACATGAAGTAAACGCCTCCCAGAGCGGCCAGGCCCTTCCACATCGCATCCAGGTCTTCCTCATCTTCTTCATGGAGGTGAGGATCCTCGTGGTGATGATGATGATGATGGCTTCCCTGAGACTGAAGAGCAGAAGTTTAAAAACATTTGATCAACCTGCAGCTCCTCCATGTTTAGAGAAACCAGCCTTTGTTTCCGAATCCGAGGAAAAAATGTTGTCAAATGTATCAAATATAACCAGGTGTCTGCAAAGCCAGAAGTTTGAAGGTAAATGTCTGAGATTTGATATCATTAAATCATTTAAAAAAAGCTAAATAAACATAAGATGCTGTTTGATTCCTAACTTCTTATGATGAAGGGAGTATTTCTGGGTTAACGTATAAAACAGGTTTATTACGTCCTGCATGACTGAATGCATTTCAGATTAAGATCAATATAACACACAAAGATATATCTATAGAAATATATAGATAGATATATCAGTATCTATAGATATAAAATATATATAAAAACACAGAGAACCTTTAAAACTACCTTTTAATCCCATGAAGTTCGTGATCTTAATAAAAAAATCTTAAAACTAAAATGTTTCAATATTCAAGGAAACACAGAAAAGGTTTTTATGACAAAAGGAAAACATTTACATCTTAAGCAGGAGAGAAGTAGTCAAAGAGGAAATATGTCTTTTCAACTGGGTCTAAATAAATAAAATTAAAAGTAAGCAACAAAATATTTATTCTGGTAGAATTGAAGGATTCCTTTGCTAGAAATTACGAACGTTTGCTTCACCTCTTGTGATCTGGATGCAATAAAATCCCAAAAGCAAAACAAAAGCTTTAGTGTTTAACAGCCACATACGGTTTATTAAGCAGCGAGGGAAGAGTCGGCCGTGCAACGAGCTGCTGAGCGAGCAGCAGGATGTCAGCGTGCACGAGCACAGCAGGCGGAGCAGAGCGAGATTTAACCTTCGCACATCCGTTGGTAATTCTGCTGAAGTTCCAATAACAGCCAGCTGCTCGTCATCCCTGCTGTTATAAATACTTTCTATATCGCTGAGCTGCTGTGGCATCAGCCAACAACTGAACCAAGAGGACAAAGATCCTCAAACAGAAACCATGAGGATTATCATTTAGGACTTTAGAAGATCCTGTAACCAGGAAGACATGTGAGGTCATTACCTGAATGAATCCTTAATGTGCACAGATCCCATCTGCATCATTAACAGTACATTTAAGTTCATAGAAAAGATGCAATAATACAGGGGCTAATGAGTCCTCCCTGTGGTACGCCACAAGCTAAGCCGGGTAGCAACAGGAAACGTGTTAAATGTAGAAACACAAAAAAAACTTTTATTCTGATGTTATTAGTCTAAAGTTTGGAAAAAAAAGATATTTAGTACCTGGTACACTTTATATTTACTGTATATCAAGGTGGGTAATAAATCTGCGTTTAACTGTGCTGGTCGCCATCCTCCACATGGACTCACATGAGGTATAAGGTGCAGGAAGGCATCTCCACTCAGCGTCCCCACAGCCAGGGCCACCAGGAAGCTGAGGAGGAACTTGAAGAAAACTCTGTTCATGAGTGGGATGAGGACGACGCCGAGCAGCGACAGCATACTGATGATGGTGATGGAGAGGAAGCCGCCGACCCACGCTGCAACAGAGCAAAGCTTAGCTGAAACTCCAACCATTAGCTCACCGCTGTGTATATAAAACACACGCTAACCATCAGCAGGAGTTCAGTTATCAGACAGAAAATGTTATTTTGATACGACTGATGAGGAAACCAAAGTTTTCTATTGGAAGTAAACAACAACAAAACATTTTTAAATCGGCTGTTCTGGATTCAGATCATGAAGGTAGAATCAAGAAAGCAGAAATCCTCAGTCATTCATCATAACCAGCAGTAAAATCTCCTCCAATAAACTGATCCCACCTGTGGTGATGTTTCTGGTGCTCTCTCCAGCTGAATGCTCGCTTTGGTTATGGGTTGCATGGTTGTGATCTCCATGGTGATTGTGGGAATGTTTATGGTGTTTATGCACTGAAAACAAACAACAGAAAATGATTATAATAAAGGAGTTAAACGAAGCTCCGGATCAGACTGATCCTGGTAGCAAATCAACAGCTTTTCTCCACGTTGCTCCTGAAACAGAGCCGCCATCAAAGACCTGACTCCTGCACACTAAGGCAGAGCTGCGCTGTCTGTGGCTGATGTGAAATGAGTGGCGATCAGTTCTTACTGCCATCATTCCTTTAAAAGGATGCACATCAGAAAAGGACTTGGACAGCTGAACAGTCCTGTTCTGATTATTTTCCTGCCGTCTCTGGTTGTGCTGCAGGTGATGGAAGAGGTTGGATCTTTGGGTCCAGACAGTTTTCAGACAAACTTTGAATTCTGTGATCTTTTGGTCGACACCTGTGGATCGCTGTCTGCCGCGCTCAGCTGCAGATGAATCTCTGCAGGCGCTCGTCTCCATCTCTACGCTCTCGGCTCCACAGGAGTAACTGATGTCGTTTGCGGCTGTGATGTTAGCGGCTTCATTCGCCTTCATCAGTTTTTCTTAATCTTTGAACAAAGATGCTAAAGTGCTGCATCCTCTGAATGAATGAGTTAATGTGTCAGAAGAAGCTGCAGCTGTTGATACTACAGACTGAAAACTGAACTAAAAAGGCCAAAAAATAAGCCTATAAGTCATATTTGTCCAATAAAAATGATATTTAGTGTAAAGAAGCAGGAAGTGATGAAGAGGAGGGAGTCGGATTAGAACCAGTTCATCTGGATTAACAAACTCAAAGGTGTTTATTTTGAAAACAGCAGATATCGACGACACGCTGAGTGACGTCGTTTTCTGGAGCTCGTTTTTTAAAGGTTTCACATTCGCGGTTTCTTACCGCCGTGGTCGTGCTGGGAGGCGTCTCCGTGCAGAAGGCACGCCCCGCTGTCGATCTGGTGTAGCAGGGCGGGGCACAGGTATGCGAAGTCTCTGAGGGCCACCCCCCCTTCCTGTGACATCCCGTGGGAGAACAGCAGACCTGAGGCGTTCAAACACTGCAGGAGGAAACAACGACACTGTGAAGTCTTCATGTCGAGACTCATCCAAGTTCTCCCAGAGGAAAACCTGACGTCACAGATCACGGATTCTGATTGGTTAGATTTAAAGTAAATCAGTAAAGCTCCGTTACTGAGAAGGAAGCAAGAAACTATGGATTCCTTCGAAAAAATTGATTATTTATTCATCGTAAATTTATCATGTATTTGATGCGACTCGTTAAATAAACTCAAGTTGTTAATCTGCAGATTTTTAAATGATAACAATTGAACGGTTTATGGTTGACTGCGAGGTTCGACGCGACGGTCGGTGGATTGAGGCGCTTCGCCTCGTCACACCTGCTGATTGACAGCTGCCTCTGAACCAATGCATACTGGGTAAAGTTTTAGACGTCTTCCCTGGGGGAGGGATCTCGTCTCCAGTTTTTCCCACATTTTTTGGGACCATTAAACGTTACAGAGCCTTCCTGTTAACAGAGGAAAGTCGTACCTCTTCACTGTCCAGGCTGCGGTTCTGCAGATGGTCATCCTGATCATCATGGTGGTCATGGTGATCGTGGTCGTCGTGGTGACCGCCTGCAGGCGTCTCCTCCGGCCGGTCTTTAACCGCCATCATGGCGGGGGTTCCGTCTCCATCCAAGCTTCTCTTCTGTGTTTTCACCGACACCCTGGCGCCGGTTCCAGCCGTGGTTCGGACCTGCTGACCCGCCGCCGCCGCCGCCGCCGACACGGTGGGTTTAATGAGCGGCAGGTCTGGGTGGCTGTCCAACTCCTCAGTGCTGTTCCTGTGGTGATCTTTATGGACGTGGTGATGATGATGATGGTTGTGATGATGACCATATTGATGATGATGATGATGGTGGCCTGCTTGTTCCTGATGCTTCACCATGATGTTCCTGATCCGATCGAGGCCGACGCTCCTTAAGAGACGCTTCAGACCGTCCAGAGAGATGGTGCCGTTCTCTCCGTATCTGTTGGAGCCCAAAACAAAAAAAACAAAAGTTCAAGAGGAAGAACAGAACCGTCCTCGCATTGTTCGGGACTGAAGAACACGACTGAGGTTCTGTTCAGCTGTTCCAACTTCCTCTGATCACTATAAACCTTTTGGTCCCTCATTTCAGAACCAGAAGCCTTTAATATATAGAGAGTGAAACCATTCAAGCCTTAATGTCTCGTAAATTTGATGGTTCTGGAAAATGAAAAATCCAAACACTGTCAAACTTTACAGGCTGAGGTTTCCTCTGAACAGCCTCTCAGTCTGGGTCAGAGGTCACCGAGGCTCACTGCTGCTGAAGCAGGTGGGTCACATGGAGCTGTAGGCAATAGGAAGTTAAGTGGAAGGAAAAACGTCTGGAAGGTCAAGAAAGTGCAGCCGGGTTAAAGTTTTCCTTTCCTTGGTTCTTAAGGTTCCAGACTCTGATCCTTGAAGCCCAGGAAGACGTTTCCAGTTCAGGGATCATGTCCTCTGCTGGTTCTGGTTTCCCAGCAGGCTCAGTCACCACAAGCTCACTGCTACCAGGACATAGAGCTTCAGGCTTCCTGCTGATCACAAGCTCTATGGACACATTCATTTTACAGCAGGACTTGGTACTAAGGTTGGTCAGATGTAAAAGTTTCCCACCCGATATCCGTCAGTCCAACCCATGTCACCTGGACGACACATTGGTCCAGCAAAGACAAGCACCTGTTCAGAGCGTCGTCTGGTAACACCGTTAACCAGCTCCGCTGAAACCCAAACACGCTTGTTTTCTTGTCAGCAGACGTTTCGTCCACTGAGAATAGTTTCCTCTTTCCTTTCCTTCCTTTTTTATTGTTTCATTCTGTATTTGTTAAATTAAAATCCAATCCATACCAGACGGAGCGGCCTGGTTCTGGTTCAGCTGGTTTTCATCAGTTCTCGGCTGCTGCTCAGGGCTGCGGCTGGAAGGAGTTTGCACGCAACAAAACAGCATTTTGTTTGTTTTTCTTGTTGCGAGCTGCATCTTACCTCACTTGGTACCGACCCAGACTGCTAAAGGTACCAAAAGCTGCTCCCATTACCTTTGTGTTACTGTGTTTGGTCGTCCGGCAAACCAACCAACTAGAACCTGTAAAGAATCTACGGAGACGAAGGGAGGTCAGGAGGCACCAGAAGCAACACTGGCGACGACCTGAAGGCCTCGATCAAAGCGACCCGGGCTTCTGTTGGACCTCAGCAGAACCACAGGATTTAAAACACTTGAATCGAACGATGGCCTCTGCAGAACTTTATAAAGGCCGTCCGCTGAGAGCCAAGAGCTGAGTCAGACATCTATAGAGACAGTCAGACCCTAAATGTCATATTATTATTTCCTTTAAAAAGGTCAAAGGTCATCGTATTGAAGGTCAGCAGATTAGATCGACTCTTTGACTTTGAAGCAGTTTCCACATTCTGAACAAGTAGTCGGCGACAGTGAGAAGGAAAGACGCCATTTAAACCGGAAGGAACCTCCAGCAGAACCAGGCCAACTACGAGCAGCAGCTGAGTTCATCAAACTGTCACCAAAGCAATAAACACTTTCAGATTTTAATGTCTAAAGATATTTTTTAATCACATATGCATTTTATTTTGTTACATAAAATTACAAGAAATGAAACTGAAGTCTGTTTCTAAATGAACCGTCTTACTGGCTATAATAACCCTGATTATCAACCCTTCCTGCTCACCTGTGGAACAGCGCCTCCAGGTGTTGCCTCCTGCTCTCCTCAGCTCTCTGCGTGTCGATGGCAGCCGACAGCGAGCGGGAGCCACCGGGAGCCGCCGTGGTGGACGAACAGTCTGAAGTCGCCAAAACGCAGCGCAGAGTGAAGGAAAGCATCACAGCCAGGAAGGCTGCACCCATCAGGTCCTTCATCATCTCTGCCGAGACAAAACATCGTGTCTGAATCATTAAATCACAGAGAAACGTTGGTCATGTTCACATTGTGTCGGTTCAGTCTCTGTCCCTGATAACCTGCTGTGCAAAGTGAAAGGAAAACAAACTAAACTAACTCATTACTGACATCCCAGCCTGCTGAGGGGGGGAACAACAGACCAGAAGAGCTGCATTCAGAAGATAAAGTTAGTCTCATACTGAGGAAAGGGAAAAAATACTCACAAGGTTGCACAAAATACACATTTTAATTCAGCATTCCAAAATGTCCTAAGGATATGAGTTTTATTCTGAATAAACCACACTGAAAACCTTCCACAGTCTGGTGAAGAAAACAGGATCAGCTGCTCTTCAGTTGACCGTTGAAACAAAAGCAGTTCTGCGGAAAAAACGAGTCACAAGAGCTGAACTAAAGTACACTGATGATGATAAAAGTACTGCTGAGTAATGCTGAGTTATTCCTGTATTTCCTAAATGCAAGAAGTGTGGGCATCAGCCTCTTCAGTCTGTGTGTCTGTATAGACATAGATGAGCCAGAAATCCCCCAATAACATCATCCTGGAACCTTTAAAAGCAGATTTTTTTCAGAGGAAGGAAGTGAAACAGCTGATTGAGGCCAACAGTGACCTCTGTGCACTTCTGTTGGGTTTTATTTCTACCGATTATTAATATTCCAGCATTTTGTTTAGATTAATCAAAATGTCAAAACACCAATCGGGTGAGAAAGGAAAACTAAGAAAAGTTTCTGTGATAATAAATCAAAGTAGCTCGAATTATAAACGATTATAATTCAATATGAGCAGAAAGAGACCCGCCGGTTATAGACTAAACGAATTATACAATAAGAGCCATATGTCGGGGTAATTAAGGATACAGATTACTATAAAAACACCACTTATTCCTTAAATCCTATTGAAGGCAGCTCTTGGCATCGGTTAATCTCATGGTTGAGTTAATAAAAAGACAGATGGACGCAGCAGATCTGATAAGTTCAGGGGAAATTCTGGTTCTGTGGCTTTTTAAAAGATGAGCCGAATTTAAGTAGAGGTTCTGATAAATACCGTGATTAAAAAAATTTACTTCCTTCATCTTGGTGGCAAAAGAAATATTTAAATGTTTGTTTTTCAGAATAGAGTTCGGCTCAGAAATAAAAAAAACGAAAGAATACCAGAATATTACTTTAGAGTGGAGCAAGAGTCGATGATACTAATTATTAGAAGAGTTATAGTTTATAAACCAGATTATTTCTTTAAATAATCTGTATTTTAACAGTGTATCCTACATGCTAACATACATCGGTGGATGTTGGCAGACGGGATGTTCCAGGTGGACGCGGCCCGGAATCAGGCCTCATGCTGCCGCCCAGTCCGCACCTTTGCCGGCTGGTCAAATCTAACCATGGACCTGAGATAAACACCGATTTCAGCGTCCACGCGTGTCGATATTTCACCCCAGATCCACTCACACACTGGAGGTAAACAGAAACACGTTGGTTTTATGCGCTCCGCACCAGTCTAGTGCGGTGCCGTGTGCACAAAGGCGGTAAAACCCGGAAACTACGCCGCTGAACGCTCCCCCGCCGTGCGGAGAGGACCGCGGCGGAACCAACCGGCAATAAAACTCAACCAAACCCAGATCTAAATATATTAAACCGACTTACAGCGGAGGGAACAGTTCCTTTAAAGTCCTTCTAGACGCGTCTCGTTGCGGCGCGGTGTCTGCAGTCCGTCCGCTTCGCTCAGCAATGAATGAGCTGTGTGGCGCCTTCAGGGACTGCCGGGAATCTGAGCCTCCCCTCTTCAAAGGATTGATGAGTCGGAGCTGCAAATCATCGCCATCGACCAACACTGACGTGCTTTGTTTATGACTGCGGAAGAGACCAGCAAAAGGAAAGAGTATTTTCATATTACTCAGTCGGCGGCTAAATTTGCTTTGCTCAAGCAGCAAAAAGTCACTTTAATGCTTCTCCAAATAAATAAAAACAGTATGTTATAGTAATACTTATTATGAAAAGTATGTATGATTATGAAGCTCTTTTATTTTAGATTAGGAAATTACATACATATATATCAGACAAACTTTATATATCAGCCCACTTTAGTACGTTGTTTTAGAAATCTTTATCATCCTATTAGAAGTATTAGGAAGTTAAAGATATATAATTGTTTTAAAAGTAACGCAGATATTTACCAGGGCCACTTCCAAATTCCAAATAAAAAAATATTTTTAAATTCAGCTAGATTGTAAAACAACTGAATAGGTTGCCAAACCCTTCCTTTAATCTTAACGTTTAAGTATTGAAAAGAAAAATTTAAATTTGCCTTAGGGATAAATAAAGTACTTTTGAATTGAACTTAAATGATGTAATTTATGGTATGAAAGATGCCTGAGGTCCATTAAAATTAGGCCTGACTGTGCTTAAGTTAAACTGGTACCAATGAAGGTAAGAAGTCCTACCTGTTTCTCCCTGGGATGCTTTCCTCATCTAACTGCTATATAAAACCAATCAGTGTCTGGATGGAAGTTATTTTTGAACAGACTGTAGTTCTGCAGATTTTCCTGACAGCTGTTCCATATCTTTGAAGCCTGAATGAACAAAGAGGTTATTTCCGCTGTTTTAAAGTCTTTACACTTGCTTTATCTGTAAACTGATATGTCATCTTTGTGACTGCGTGAGAAATGGCATCATTTTGAAGTTTTATGGATCTATTGGTTTATTTTATTGGCCAATAAATGTTGAAATCCACGCTCCGGTGTTGTATCACTGCTCTTTTATTATATGTGCTGCGTTTTTTATGATTCAGAAGCTATTAGTAACGCTTCCTTTCATTTAAATTAGAAGCACGGTTTGTTTTGCAGGGATTTGAGGAAACAAAACTGTAACATTTTTGTATTCCTCATTATTGACACCTATCTGTTTAACCAGCTTTTTACTTGAGAAGCCATTTATTAAATGTATTATCAAATTATTCATGTTTTGAATACAGTTTATTTTAAAAACGTAGAAATTAGAAACACATTTTTCTTATTGTATTTTTCAGTATAAATGAGATATTGTTAAAAAAGACACAGTAAAACAAAAGTGTTTTAAAGTTTTCCAAAAGAAACTGGAGACAGATTTCTGTTTACTGAATAAAGAACAGAAGGAAGGCATTCGGATAAAACTTTCTAACCTCAATGTTTGCTGAAGCAAGCGAGCACCTGAATGCCTCACAGAAGCACCTGAAGGAGCACCGGCTGGACAACATGTGACCGAGTTTCACGAACATGTGATCGTCTCTTTTATGCTCTGAAGTGATCAGAGGAAGGAGAAAAAGGATTAGTGAGGAAAATCCCCAAAATGCCAGATTTATTAGATTCCCACAGAATATGGAGCAAAGGGTTGAAGAAAGAAAAGGGTTGAATTTTCACGGCTTTTCGTTGCCTAACAAATGAAGAACCAGGAAGAGTAACAACTTAACAAATACATCTGTAAGTATTGGGAATTTATCTTGCTTTATTTTCATTACAGATTTTTTTTTAAATGTTCTTTTAATACATACAACAAAGTTTAGATTGTGTCAGTTCACAACACATGTCATCTCAAGGCACTTTTCAGAGAAAATTCAATCAGATCATACAGTCAGTTTGGTAAAAAAAGATGTCTATCTAAGGAAAAACAGCTGCTTGCTTTGAGTCATTGATTTGCAGGACGCACTTCTTCTGGATGAGATTGAATCACTTGCATTATGTCATTGACTCTTCAGAAATCCCTCATAAAAACTATGTATGCAGCGAGAGTGGAGAGAAAAAACTATTTACAGGAAGAAACCTCCAACGGAACCAGGCTCACTGTGAGCGGCCTTCTGCCAAGACCAACCAGGAGTTCCAGGAGACAGCACTAGACCTACAAAGATGTGTTTGCTAGCTCCACCGGTGGCTCTGTCTAGGAAAGAAACAATTAAGAAAAGGTCTGAGGCAGTTTTCATGTCAAAAAAAGAAAGTGTGTACAGTTAGTCACAGTAAAAGCTGAACTCGTAGTTATGTCTAGGAGACAACAGGACTACACTGAATAACAGGCCCAACTCTAACATCTATAAGCTGATGGCACAAACCCAGGTGATGTTTCTGTCCAGGATGGAGTCAGAGACAAACAGGACTAGACCAGATGAAGCTCCTACGACCACAGAATTTAGAGAGAACATAAAGTTAGGGATGGGAGTAACAAACACTGCAGAATGTTAGAATATAGATAGAATGAAGCAGAATGATGAAAAGTGGCCCCCATGTCCTCAAGAAGTCAAAGCCTATAGCAGCATAAATATAGAAAATAGCTCAGAATAGCCAAAATACTGTGGATGAGGTGTGAAGGTAGAGCCAAGAGGAAATGTCTGTAGCTAACGGTAACTCCAAAAAATCTATGATTGTATGAAAAGAAATGTAAGAATAAGTGATTGAGGATACAAAGGAGTTCTCCCATCTGTTGCTTTGTACTTTAAAAACCTGAATCTGAAAGAGGCTGAAACTTCAGAGGAGTGGGCTGGGGTTAATCGAGTGGGTGTGGATCTTCATCAGTCAGTGACTGTGACGGCGAGGACACCCTGGACAGGTCCATCAGAAGACGCTGTAGTACCCAGAGAAAAACCATCCACCCATTACAAGCTCAGACCCGAGGCTGGGATTGAAACCCAAAACCTTGTTGCATAGCACCAGGTCCACCAACAAACCAACATCTCTTCATCCAGATTTTGTAGCATTAATAACAAACAGCTGTGAAAGTAACATGAAATGTTTTAATCTTTAAATGATCACAGTCTATTAGATATATTACGGCTAGACATTGTACAGATTCAATCGGCCACCCGGACTCTAAACTTTCTGACACTAAGCTGCTCAGCTTAGCGTCAGGTGGATTTTGGTGATGAATGTGTTGTGATCTCTCTAACTGGATGGTGGTTCCTGCTGGAAGATGATCCTTCGCCTCAGTCTCAGATCATCTGCAGCTCCAAACAGCTTTTCTTCCATGATTATCTTGACTTTAGATCCATCCATCTTTCACCAACTCTTCCTGGATTCCTTGGTGCTCCTGCAGATAAGCCTCCCCACAGCATGAACCTCCCACCACCATCTTCCACTGTGGGGACGGAGTGTTCAGGGTGATGGAAAGTCTTACATTTTCTTCACACAACATTTGGTTCCATTGAAATCGTTTGACCTAATCTGACCAGAAGACCCTCTTCTACCTGTTTGCTGTGTCCTAAACTTTAATCTGATGCTCTTATGAAGCCATAAGAGGTTTATTTAAAAGGTTTAAATGTATGCTATGCACTGTGCTTATTGTGTGTTTCAACTGATATTCAGACATATTTTAAGAGCCGTTTTGTATTACGATGACTAACAGACATTTTAAAGTAGGTGTTGTCCTCTAACAATAGACTGGGTTATTTCTGTCACTGTTAGTGATTCATTTCTTCCTGAGTTCTTGTTTGGGAGCTTTTGGTCTTTTCACCCTCCATGGTCTCCCTTTCTTCACATGTTCCGTCTTGTTCCACTCTACACGTGTCTTTGAGTGTTCCTGCATCTTAAAAAGTTATTTCATGATTCTGTGTGGTTTTCTTTGATCAATTTATGACATTTTTTACTATTTTATTTGTTCTTTGCTCTTCTTCTGTTGAATAACTTTAACCTTTACGTGTTTTGTTTTTTTTGTACCAACTCTTCTCTCCAGTTTCCCCTCTGAAGCTTCCGATAGAACAAAACACACCTGTTTCCTAATCTTATCCTTCCCAAACAGGGAAAAAAAGCAGCTTTTCTTGTCACATTGTGAAAAATATCACAGAAAAAACCCTCCAAACAGACAGAATGCTCTCTATGTTGCTGTTTTGACGGTCTTTTTTTGTTGTGTATGTTCTGATTTACATAAGACACTGAAGCTGCAGCCCTTTTGTGGAAAACTGCCCCGTTTCACAGTTGCAATGTTTTCCTCAGAGATAACATGGGATCAGATGGTAAGACTCTCACACACAGTTGAGATAACAGCTTTAAGAGCTGATCCCAGATGGATCCCAGCACCCAGATCTGAAAACAAACCCTCCCAGAACACAAACATAGGAGACCGCCTTGGACTCACAGCTTGCAGCCTTCAGCTCAGCTCATGTGGAAGGAGATACCCTGAAGTGAACCTTCAGGACGAGTCCACCAACAGCTCCCATCAACAGCTTTAAGTCTCCTTCTCTCAGATTACACTCTTGTACCGAACTGATGTGCAACATCCAGCAGGTCAGACATCACACTGTGAATTTAGTTTTCATTGGAAGCTTAATTCACAGCCTCTGGCTTGGAGAGGAGATACATAGAAGGGATATTTAGTTCCTGTAGAAGATTCTTCATCCATCCTCTCAGTTGGACATGGCCTGAGATCCTCCAAACGGGGGGTGTCTGGTAGGCGTTCTGATCCGATGAGCCGATGCGTTTAGAACTGGAGGGGCAGCAGATGGCCTCACCGTCCGTCTCCCGTCCATCATTTCTAGCAAACTAAGAAACTCAACGTCTTCCAGCTCATCCAAGATGCTTCATTGCTGAATGCAAACCCCTTCAGTGCAAAATGAAGAACAGAAATAGTCAAAGATATGAGCATCTGATACTTTGCAAACATATTATTTACAAACTGACATCAGTAGTGTTTAATAAAAGCTTCCTCATGTCTGAGCGTTTTTATAATGAATATAAATGAAGCCAGTGTTGGTATGTATGAGTATAAATGTTTTATTTATCATTTTAAAAGCATGTTTTCTGATTTATAATCTGCTCTTAGTCAAAACTCCCCATCATTATACTCTGCTTCATCTTAACAGTATGTTTCTGTCCTCTTTGACTTCTTCTGCAGCGATGAATGCTGCACTCTAAGGTCTGTTTTCTCTGCTTACAGATTTTCTTTGCTCTGTGCAAACAAAACTCTGCCTGGTAACAGTCCAGCCTGCTGTGCTCCTAGAGTTCCCTCTGTAGAGTCTAGACTTAGATAACCCTTAAAAGCATCGCTGGTGCCACCTTAGCACAGCTGCCTCCAGGAAGTTTCCCAGCTGATGTATATCTGAAAACACTTGAAGCTTTGAGGATCTTTCTGAAGACGTTGTTTTCTTTTTCTTTTTTTACAAGCTGTTAATCTGAATCTCTTCTGTAGAAGGTAACATCCTGAAAAGGATGAACAAATGTTCTTAAAAGAACAACATTTTGGAGTCTGACACAAGGAAATAGCAGCAGAGCTGAACTCATCCAGAGAGGTGATGTTTTTCCCCAGCAAACATCAGACATGTTGACTATAAAGATGTTTCCTAAACTTGAGCAGCCTAAATACAGTCAGAAATAACTGTAGTGCTTTTAATGTTCAGGTAACAGAGAGAAATGAAAGACATAAATTTATTTAAGCACTAGTGATGTGCACGGGGGGGGGGGACCCAGTTGTTGGAAAAATGTGTGTTAAAGTGTCTTCTCTGGATCCATTTCTTTTCTTCCCTCCCCTTTCAGTCCACTGTGGGGCGCTATAACATCAAACATGTTAAAACCTGTCGGGGGGGGGGGGGGGGGTTATACCTTTGGTTCGCTGTTTTATTTTCTAGAACACATTTATTGTTGATGTGACTCTCTTCACTCACGTCTTATTCATTATAGAGTCCATTTGTTTCATCTGTTTTTATGGTTCGTTTGTTTTGGAAAAAAGCTTTTATTGAAATGTTTTCTATAAAGAATAACGACGAATGAGTCTGGAAACAAGCTGAGCTTTGCTACAAAGTTAATCTATGTGCTGCATTAAAGAGGAAGGAAAGCGTCCAGGGATCCTGACCAGCTGGTTGTGCTGATTGAATGTTCATAGCAGGGAGGCTGTTTGTGTCTGTAAACCTGGATTAATGAATAATGTCTGAGATTTCTCTGATTAATGTGATGAGCCAAAGTGTTCTTAGTGTGACATCAACCTGCCCAAAGTAATGCAATTATTTACAACTATAATTAAATAAATAGGCAAATAAACAACAGTTGAGAATAAAATATCTCGGGGAACATTCTTTGTTTTTCTCTGCTACTTGTTTTACTCTCATGTTTTGTTTTCATGCTGAATGTAAACAAATATGAGGCTGTTTCATGGACGGCCTTAAATTAGCAGTCTGAACAACCTGAAGGAGAAGATTAAAGAAAGCTGCTAAAAAATAATCGATGTTTAGGTTCAAAAACGTACTTTGAGTTAAAACGAAACACTTCAGCAACCAGTCAAACGGAAACTATGTCAGGAACAAAACCAACCTTTCAGGAGGATGCTTCACTGGACCTGTCCCCCCCCACCCTCACATCATTATTAGTCTCAGCTTCTGCTGCTGTGTGGGCGTGATGATGATGATGATGATGATGATGATGATGATGGGCTGTCTGATGTGTTGTAACTCTGTAACCAGAAGGATCTGTGACTTCAGAGGTTTAGTAAAATGTTTTCTCCTCCAAATGGACCTTTTGCAGAGATCAGCACCAAACAGATGAGGTGACGTCCTCCTCCAAGTATCTCCCTCTGTCTCGATGTAAACATTAAAACGATCCAAGTGTTAACATTAACTGGAAGGCTGATCCATCACAACTTTCATCATGTTTTTAGGTGAAACCCTCAGAGTCACAGAAGCAGCAGGAAGTTAAAATCACATCCAGGTTTTCTGCCGTCTTTTCACCACTTCCTGTTTGTCTCAACTAAATACAACCAACTGAGTGGTGGTGAGATTAGTTGAAGGATACGGTATCCTTCTGTTTCTGCTCTCGGAGGTGGTTAGAAAGGTCAGAGGTCAGGTCAAGGGCAGATATATGCCAGGAAAATGTCACTTTGCTGTGTTATTCTGCAAAGGTGGAGTCTAATTGTTAAAACACAGCTTTGAACCAATGGTCCACTTCTCTTCTTTGTTCAGCACAGCGGCACATGTAGGCTACTAGCTAACCAAATAACATTCATTAGACACATTAAAAATAGGAGATTACTTGTGTTAATGCTTCAAAATCTATGAGATTATTATTCTTTCTATTTAATTCTGCATAAAACTGGAACCCAGATACAGAAGTTAACCATGGACAATTTTACTGATTTTAACCTTTTAAACTACATAATTATTTATGAAAAATCCACACAAAAAGATTAATTTCCACATAACAAATGTTGGGGGTCTGGGGGATTTCTTTTCAATGTCTCTTCTAAAAACTGTGCAAATTAAAAATAATCATTTAAAGATGGCATCTGAACAAAAATCTTTTTGCATTCATAAATGTTGTATAAATCATATATACATCATTTATGAAACTGGAAACATTTTCTCCAGATGCAAAAAAAAAAAAAAGGAAAAATAAATCAACCAATCAATCAAATCATCCTGATTTTGCTGTCAGGTATAAAATCAGTATCAAAACATCCAAACTATAAAGCTTTGGTGTATTTAAAAAAAACATCCTCTGAGTCGAAGATCCGGATCAATCAAAGCATTATTACTTTTATACAAACATCCAATTTAACTTGACTCTCAGTAAATCCAGTGTTTTTTTTTTTAAAAAAGGTTTTCCAAAATAAATTACGTCTTATGGAATATTATGTTTTAAGTATATTTTTACATTGCATAAAAAGTCTAATTTTAATTCTACCGTTTGTCTAAAGAGAATTTTTATTTTTATCTGTAGAAACAGAACAGAAATGACACCTGTGGGTTAATGTGAGGAGTGGATCAGCTTCTGTCAGTAAAACCTTTAACATTCACCTCACTGACAGGGAGAAACTTCAGACACTCAACAGGAGAAATATTGCCTCTGCAGCTGAACAAGTTAGAACAGAAATTAATGAATCTCTTTTTACTTTACATCAGCTTATCAACTTATCCTTGAAGGAAGACTCCCTGTCCTACTTCCATTCCTCATTTTGAATAAATCTGTCATGTTTAAAAGGTTCAGATGATGTTTTTATCTCAGGGGACGTGAGTTTTCATCCTGACAAAAAGTTATGTTTAACATGACCACAAGGTGGCGACATTCAACAATTGATCGGATTAAAGGAACCTTCCTTCCGTTTTTCCTTCCCACTAACAGACGTTTCAAATCATGTT
The DNA here is from genome assembly GCA_034780135.1 of Jordanella pulchra. Taxonomy (NCBI): domain Eukaryota; kingdom Metazoa; phylum Chordata; class Actinopteri; order Cyprinodontiformes; family Cyprinodontidae; genus Jordanella; species Jordanella pulchra. Next base: position 1,426 of record JAUZNJ010114552.1, on the reverse strand, counting down.
TCAGTTCTTCCATTAATCCTGCTGTTCATTGATAACAATAGAATAAATCATCTGAGAAGAATCCTTGTGGCAAATAAAAATGTGTTTAAAATGAACAGGAGTAAAGATCTGACTGTAGCAGGTTCTTCAGGCAGACACAAGCATGAAGCTGTTATTAGTTCATCAGAAACAATCAGGGGTTACATTTCCCACAATAACTGCAAAATATCACAAATTCATTCTGAGAGGTGGACAAATGAAGTGAAACACTAAACACCACCACAAAAATCTCTGTTTCTATCTTGACCTGTGACCTCAAGCAGGGACGGTTTGTCAGATCAATACAAACATGTATTTTTTGCTGTTTTTTTCCAAAATGATCAACTACAGAACATTAATGTAAAATAGCCACAGATTTCTATAATTGTAATAAGTGAAATGTGTTCAATTCTGTTTTAGTTCTGGTTGTTCTTTCTAACCTTAAAACAGGCTGAAAATGACCTCAGTGCATCTCTAAGGTTCTTCATCGCTGCCTAATAGAAATAAAATCCTACCATGATCTCTGCTTAGTTTTTTTTTTTTTAGATTTTGAGATTAGTTCTACATTTGAAGATCTATAAATGATAGGTGCTTGAAAGTCTGTGGATCTGCTGTGCAGCTTTCAGATCAAACTGATCCGTTTGGACCTCACTGAGTCCACCATGGAGAACTTCTAGATCCAGTCTGACAGCTTCATCACCTGTGTTCTGCAGCTCTTTAATCAGATGAATTCCTGGTAACGGGAAGTGATGACGCTGTTGGTTCCAGCCTCTTTCCAGCGGGGCCTCCTCCCTGGTTGCTGCTGGACATGGCGGCGATCTTCAGGGACGAATCCTCCTCTGATCAAAGGAGCCAGGAATGAGATTTTCACTGAGCCTCAGCAGTTTCCAGGATTATAACCTATTAATGAGCTCCATGCCAAGTCCAATCAATATCTGAGCATTCTGGCTCAGATTCATGGTCCATGTGTAGTTCAAGCTAAACAGCAGAAACAGGCGGAGTCTCCTGTAAACTCTGGTGAATTAGTCCCAAATTAATGTAAAAACATAAGGACAGAAATTGTTTAATAGGACAACAGAATAAAGAAGAGTTTATTCATCTGTTGTATCACAGCAAAAACAGGCTAACCTGCATTATTCCTTCACTCTGATGTCTCCTTCAGGTTTACTTTTTTTTACATGACAGGATGGTTTGCAGGAGGCCAAAGGATTGAACCTCTTTTTTCATAGATTATACAACAGAAAACACATCAAACCTAAACCAAATATATAGGAAAGTAGATGGAAGCTGATGGAATATATTAAAAAACAACCAAAGTGCTCAAACCAGAAGAACCGGATCCTGTTAGATTCGTCCTAATTCATCTTCACTCTCCTCCTCCTCCTCCTCCTCCTCCTCCTCCTCCTCC
>JAUZNJ010114541.1:0-19728 GCA_034780135.1 Jordanella pulchra | reverse complement strand
TCAGATCTACCTGTTTTGTACCTATTTATTTTGTAGGTTGCTATTGCTCTATAAAAGTGTTACTGGAGTACATAACATTGATTTATATAGATGTGGATGAGATGTTTGTCAGTATTGCAATTTGAATTTGTAACTCTGAAATCAATATGATGCAATATTATACTGCCGATCAAAGCGCTGATCGCTGCATGTCATTTTAAAATCGCTGGTGGATTATTGTGACAGATAAATGCATGAGAAAATAAATTAGTCAAATAAACAAATAAGAATATCTACTTAAAGTTTTAACCAGTAGCAAATTGAAACATAATTTATCTTTCCAGTTACATTTGCACTCACATAGAATGTTACGCTATACCAAAAGCAGAAAAGTCTTTTCAAAGACTTTTCAAGTCTTTTGTATTGTAAAGTTTGGATGTAAACATATGTTGTGCTTTTTAGGGCTAATTTATGTGTGAAAATATCATAACCAAAGTCCTACAAAAAGCAAAAACCAGAAGGAGAATCTTAACAATAATAGATAGTAACATTTTTGAGAGAAAATAATGGTCTTAATATGATCTTTAACGTACATTTCTTGCCTTATTGAAATAGTTTTGGTGTCCAATGGAAGTCTGCATTAAAAAAAACTCATTTCTATAAAACTTTCGGCTTTGATTGTGTCTGGGTGACATTTGCGAAAATGTTCTCTTAAACAAATTTAGAAAAAGGTCAAGTCCGTATTTGATAACATAAGCCAGTTTTTTAATATCCAGCCCATAAACTGTGACTGTTTCACACACATGGATCATCATCAAAGAGATCAAACTTAAATATCAAATACCATCTGAGGTAGAATATTAAAAATTCACAGGTTGTAATTTAACAAATTTCTTTTCGTTGTACCCGGAGGCATTCTTCCAACTCTGAATCCACTGAAGCCTGCTGCAAACCAGAGTCTTCCCAGCATGCAGCGCTTCAAGAAGGCAGAGAAATGTTCCTCTAAGCTTTCTTCGCTCCCGGGGCATCAAAGCAGATGCTCTGCTGAGCCAGAACCAGATGCCGTGCTGTTCTGACAGCTTCGCCGCTCGCCTCATCTCACCTGGTGTGTCCTTTCACACCTCCGCTAAGATCACCGGGTGACAAAAGCTCCTGCTGAAGAAAGTGAGCTTTTCTGTGATCAAGATCATCCTTTTATCTATTTTTTTCTTTTAAAGAAGAAAAAAGAGCCAAAAACGAATGAACAGACCCTTTTGGGTGGGTTGTTTTGTCTTTTTAGCAAGACTTCACAAATTCATCTCAGTTTTAGCATTTTCTTTTCTAATTACACATCTCTCAATCTGTTGACTGAGTAGATTACTAACTGGATTCATCTTGTAAAGATCTTTATTTCACATCTTGTCTTGGCAATGGTCCTGATACACATGCACTGTTCAGAATGGGAGCACATCAATGTACATACTTTAAAGACATGAAAGGATTTGCTTTTCTACATTTTCAGTTTCATAAAAAGAAAATAACATTTTGATTATGTTAGTATACGCAGCAAGCTGTTAAACAGTATTACAGCAGCTTTATTGTGATATGTAAAAGAAAAATGGATTGTCATTGTTTTGTAGCTCAACTCTGCTCTTGCCTTTGAACCCATTGTAAGGTTGTGTATTGCTTTGTGAGCAGGATGAATTATTACATCTCTATCATCTAGGAAGGAATCAGATGTCACAAATACATATTAATTTTAGTTGTTAAGTTACTAGCTTTTGGTATAGATGATTTGATAAAATTGGTTTTAAAGTTATTTAATAACAAAATTTGAAATCAAAGTTTTCTTTTCATCTTAAGCAATTTGAGAGATTCATTGTCTCTTTTCCATCTATCTATCTTTCCTTTCTTCCTTGGTTTCACTGCCTGCAATTTATATTAAGTTTAGAGGATGTAAATATATATATATATAAAAATGATAAACAAAGGTCCAAAATTATTTAACTAGACATGATATTAATAAGTTTCTGATTCATCTGCAGAGGCAAAATCAAGTTTAATTTTTGGAGATTATTTTAAAGGGTTTTTAGTATCTAAAAAAATAAATCTTTGGTTGTAATGAGAAGGTTAAGAAGTGTGAGAAGCGTAATCCCTCATGGAGGGTTAGCAAATATCACTTTTCTGTTTTACTTATTTTTATGTTGTTTTATTTTTCTTATAAGGTGTAAAATTATAAAAATATATAGACTAAAGATGTGGCAATGAGATGTATTTTTAGCTACAGATGTCTAAGCTATGAAATAGGATTTAGAAAGAGATATAAGATAACTAAGATAATAAATTGATTGAAAATGTATAAGTTACTTTATCAGATGTGGATATTAAGATTATATCGTCCTTCTAGTTAGTGCTACCATGAGTCTCCTCCCTGGTGGTGATTATAAAACCACGCAAAAAGGAGGCTGTGATGAGGACATCCTGATTAGACACCTGAACCACCTCACATCGAATCCTTCGGATGGCATGAGCAGCAACTATTCCCTCTCTCTCTAGTTGCTGTTGTTCTAGACTTTTCTTCTTTTGATTACCTTCCTTCAGAGGAGGCCTGGAGCAACACCCACATTACTGCAGACAAAGCCCTGATTCATCTGCTCATGAGCAAAAAAAAAATAATTTAAAACTAGCGTAATAAGTTGGTAGATGAATACAGGGATTATTTTAAAGATAGATGCATTTTTTAGAATTTAAAAAAAATGTTGTTATAATTATGTTTTTTATTGTCATTTTCTGACTGCAATGCATTTTTTGGAATCCTTTACTTTAAACTATGAAATCACTGGCTGCCACATTGTAAGGTGGTATTTCATCTGACTTTATTGTAAATCAAATGCTTTTAAATCAAAGTTGCTTTATGCTTGTAAAAAAAATAAAGTATGTTTTTATATTTTGCAATATATGCAAGCTTCATGTATGTCCATGTCTCCCACATGTCCACATATGTTTTATTTAATTTCCCTTTGGGATTAATAAAGTATTTTTTTTAGTTCAGTTGAATATGCTACTACCTCAGACAGTAACAGCAGATAGTTAGCCTTTAACAGCATGAAGCAGTACATCAACATTAACTCAAAATTATATCAACCCTTGTAATCATACAAATGTTCTGAATTAGAACAGTGAACTAGTTTGAGGTCATTGTCCAAAACAGATCTGAGCATATAGCTCAGTAAAACAAAAAAACATTTTTGATTACTTTGGCAAAGTTATACAAGTATAAAATTTGAAAACTGATGTGTTCCAAATGTGTTTGGAAAAAATACTAAAGCCAGGACTGTCCTTCAAAACAATCATTCGGGGAGGTTGGGAGATAATAAATAATACCAAAGCTGAGATTCCTGTAATCTAGGTTCTGATTTACTTTACCCTTTGTTGTAAACTATTTAAGTTTTCACATTATGACCAAAACCATTTGTATGTTTATGTCTTAGCTTTTATATGATTAACTAATGCAAAGACACAAATTTCTATTCAGCTTCTCTTCTATTCTATATTCAGCCCCACAGTCTTTTACTGTAATTAGAGCTGCAAGTTTTTAGGCTATGCCTCTACCAGCTTTACACATATGAAGACGGATAATTTCCTATTCCTCTTAAAAAAAATCCAGTCTTAGTTAAACTGGATGAATAGTATCTGTGAATAGTTATTTAATTTTAAGTCTTACCAGATATTCTTATTTAAAATTAGACTATTCTAAGTCACCTAATAGCCAAATTAGAAATACCCCAAAAACTTCAGCCTAAATGTATAAATATTGTTGGAATAGTTTATTTAATTTTTTGTTTTTATATTTATTTTAAAGGGTTTCAATTATTCAGCACATCAAATGTTTTTGAAAGTAACACTATTTTAAAACAACTAAATGGCTTGATATGATACTTACTGGAAATCTGAGTTAAAGAAGGGCCTTTATAGAAACTGATCTGAATCTACTTTTTCCATGTCTTTCTCTAAATATAGATAATATTGAAATGGAATGCACCTGTATTTTACCTGTGTTACAATTAATGTTTTTGAATAACGGCATAATACATTTTAGCATCCTTGCAGCTGTCTGTTCATTCATCCATACATTTTCCCATTCTTGCTTCCGTTCCTTCATCTAATTGTCCATCTGTTTGTTCATCCATTCATCCATCCATCTGTCTGCTCACTCATCCATCCAACCTAACACTCCTGTCTCTGTTCATCCATCCATCGATCCATGTACTGATTGGTCACCTGCAGATGACTAATGTTATGCAATCAAATACTGTTGTGAGTTTGTTATTTAATTAACAAACTAAATTTTATAATTTAATCAAAATAATTCACTGTGTGTTAGGACAACTGATGAATGTACCACTTAAGCTCAAATCATGGTCAAACTGTTATTATATGGTCAATGGTCTGTACTTATATAGCGCTTTTTTTCAAGTCTGGAGACTTGACCGAAGCGCTTTACACTACATTCAGTTATTCACCCATTCATACACACACTCGCAGTGGTAAACTACATTGTAGCCACAGCTGCCCTGGGGCTCACTGACAGAAGTGAGGTTGCCGTACGCTGGCGCCAACGGATGTCCCTCTGACCGCCAACAGTAGGCAATGCAGCTGTGTCTTGCCCAAGGACTCAACAACATTGGGAGCCTGGGCTTGAACCGCCAACCCTTCGATTGCAGGGCAAACTCCTGCATCCGACACCACTATTAAAGCACACATATGGAATAAATTGATAACTTACATTCAAAATATAAGAATGTATTACTTAAATTAACAAACTGTTGATACTAGGTTCTTGGATGAGTTCACTAAACTAATAACACTCAGATAACTACTGTTTACACGTAGAAGTAAAGGCAAATGGAAATTATAAAAAAAAAAAAAACATTGTAAATAGAATGATGCAATAATATGACGGTTCTGCATGGATTTTTTATGTAGGTTTGGAACCAAAGTTTATCTTGTAGTGTTTGGAATTGGGTCAATTAAGCTTGCAGGAAAGGACCATAAGCCAGATTCGAACCTGGCTCGCCCGTGTTGAGGACTAAGGCCTCCATACATGGGTCGTGCACGCTAACCACTGCACCTGCTGCACGCCCCGGTCAATTAAGCTTTTAAACTAATGTAGAGCATTTACAATGTGTTCAAATCAATTCACAATGCAAAATAAGTTGGTAAATAAAATACTAAATTGAAGTATTATTTTTTTATTCCCTTAATCACAATTCAATTCAGTTTCAATTCAGTTTATTTATTTAGTGTCAATTCACACCACGTCATCTCAAGGCACTTTACAGAGGCCATTCAACCAGATCACACCGGCAGATTGGTTACAAGTATTCTATCTAAGGAAAACCAGCTGATTGCACTGACTCGTTGACTTGACAGCAGTCCAGCCCACCAAGCATGCATGTAGCAACAGTGGAGAAGAAAACTCCCTTATAACATAAAGAAACCTCCAGCAGAACCAGGCTCAGTGTGGGCAGCCATCTGGCAAAAGCGACTGGGATTCAAGAAGAAAGAAGCAGACGTACAGAAAGAGAGCACATCCAGTTAGTCACAGTAAGATAAACAGAACGACACTGGAAAACAGGCCAATCTCCAACATTTATAAACAAAGGTGATGATGGTAGCAGCCTAGCTGACATTTCTCTCTCGGATGGCACCACGGCCAAACAGTAACAGGCCAGACAAAGCTACTATGATGAGAAAAAGCAGAGAGAGCATAAAGTTAAAGATGGAACTAACAAATACTACAGAATGGGTGAACAGAGATAGAATGAAGCATAATGGTGAAGAGTGGTCCCTATGTCCTCATGAAATCTAAGCCTGTAGCAGCATAAGTATGGAGATAGCTCAGGATAACCTGAGTCACTCTAACTATAAACTTTATCAAAAGGGAAACTTTTAAGCCTAGTCTTAAAAGTAGACAGGGTGTCTGCCTGGGATTTAAAAGAAATCTTTCTCCTGATCAAAAATAACACCAAGATTTTTTACACTTTGTTATCTGAGATTATTTTAATCTCATCCATATGAAGTTACTAACAAGTTTATTTTTCAGAGACTGTGGTCCATAGAGAATAACTTCTGTTTTGTCTGCATTTAGAAACAGAAAGTAAGGAGTTATCCATGTTTTTATGTCTTCAAAACATGCCCGTAGTCTATGTAAAGGGTTTCGTTTCATAAGGATTTATAAACAGATATAGCTGAGTATCATCAGCATAACAGTAGAAATTAATATCACGCTGTCTAATAATTCTACCAATTGGGAGCATACATGTAGTAAAGACAATTGGTCCTAGCACTGATCCCTGTGGTGCTCCACAGTAACCCTCAAGCATGAGGAAGATTTATCATTGACATGAACAAACAGAAATCTGTCAGACAAGTAGGATTTAAACCAGCCTAGTGCTATTCCCTTAATTATTATAAAATATGAAATGTTCAAGCCTTACCAATATTATTATTAGGATGGACTGTATAAAATGCAGCACTGAGATCTAACAGGACAAGCACAGATACAAGTCCTTTATCTGAGGCCATGAGAATGTCATTAGTGACCAGAGCTGCTTCAGCTCTAAAACCTGACTGAAACTCTTCAAAAGTTCCTTATGGTGTAAGTGGTAACACATTTGTTTAGCAACTATTTTCTACATTATTTTTAGATAAGAAAGGAAGACTAGATATAGGTCTATAATTGACCACGTTATCTGGGTCAAGAGACGGTTTCTTACAGCTATCTTAAAAGCCTGAGGTACATATCCCTGTAGCAGGGATAGATTAATCAGATCTAAAATGGAAGAGAAAATCCTTAAATAACTTTGTTTAAACTGAATCTAACACACAAGTTGAAGTCTTAAATGAAGAAAAAATCTTTGCTAACTGAAATTTCAACTGGATCAAAAGAGTCTAAATCCAGTTCAGATATGATATCTACCTCAGATGCTGCGTCTTCTTCAGTAGATATACCAATAATATTTAGAGTGGTGTTAATAATGTTATTTTCAATAGAATCTATCTTATTTATAAAGAATCTTATAAAGCCATTACTACGGGAATGGGTGGCTAAGCGGAGCTATGGCTTCGGGTGAATTTGAAAACTGCATTTAAAAAGAAACATGATTATTGTTATTCTCCTCTACTAAAAGAAGAAATATGCTGTTCTTGCCTTATGAAGGGTAATTTTATACAGCAGGAACCAATTTTTCCACACTAGGTAGAATTCCTGTAGACAGATAAGAGTGCCTGTAGTCTCTAGTTTTCTAGTATTTTGCTTCAAAGTGCACAGTTCTGTTTTAAACCAAGAAGCCAGCTTTCTATTCATTACAATTTTGTTTTTTATACGAACTATGTTTTTTTACTAACCCCATCAACAAAATCATCAAGTTGTGAAGGGGAATAAACTGAATTACTGTCCTCTGCAGTATTGTTCTCTGATACAGAGGAGATAAAAAGTGGAACAGATTCTTTAAAAAGTATAACTGAATTATCTGAAAATAATCTGCTAAAGCAGGCGTCCCCAAAGTCGGTCCTTGAGGGCCGGTGTCCTGCAGCTTTTAGTGGTTTTCCTGCTTCAGCACATCTGATTTCCATTGATAGGTAATTAGGTGAACAGCCTTTTGCTGAACTGCAGTCATGAGAATCACCAGGGAAACCTCTGAAAGCTACAGGACACTGGCCCTTGAGGACTGAGTTTAGGGATGCCTGTAGCTAAAGGAAAACTTTCTTCTGGGGTAGGAAACCTCTGTTAATATAATTTTGAAGGTTACTAAATGGGTCAGAGAGGATAGGGTTGTAGTAAAATATTGTTATTTCATCCCATCCAATGCCATATGTCAGCACGAGGTCCAAAGTATGCAGATAGGAATGTCTGGGACTGTTTACATTTTGAACAAATCCAATTGAGTCTAAGATAGACAAAAGCTACATTTAAGCACTGATAAATTTGGCCAGATTCCAAGAGAGAAGAGCTGCACCATCCAAAATAAGATAGGGACAAAGTGGGATGGATGCTACCTCTCCTCATCAGACCCCAAAACGATTGCCAATTATCAATGTTGTCCACATCGTTTTCAAGACACCTCCTAGACAACCAGTAGTTGAATGACAACATGTAACTGATCATAAATCAGTAACCGTTCAGATAATTGATTTTGGCTATCCATAATTGTTCCAAAGGACATAATGAGAGTTGGGTTCCCTGTACACAGTAATTTCTTTAGGTAGGTTTGGTTAACACACTGGAGCTGATAGCTAGCAAGGGAACTTGTTTTAAAGAACTCTTTGGTCATATTTAAGGAATTGAATGCAATCAATATATCAGGAAATACACAAACTGACATCGTGTTCAAACCTTAACTGAAACAAATTTCGTCTTAACTCTATAAACAACAGCACAAAACATATTAGCATTGGATTAGATGCGAACCGGTCGCTTTTAGCTCCGTTTGGGTTGCTTCATTTACACAGCAATAAAAGATTACATGATCAGAAACCATCATAACTTAAATTATTCCGTTAGAAATGCGTTCCCTACTTTTGCAAGACCTCTATTTTGGAAAGCTAGGGTATCTTAAATTTTGATGGAAGTACAGCCGTGCTTAGGCTGTGTTCTCAGTGAACTTTGTGCTGGAGGCTAGGTGAGTCTTCTGTTAGGCCTGGTCGTTCATCAGTCTTTGAACAATCTCAAGAGTGATATTCCCTGACCTGCAAGGAAAGACATTCAGGAATTCTACCTAATCAGGAATTCTACTTAATCTGGCTACCTCTTAGGCGTCCACAGGCAAAGAGGAAGAACATGGAGGTTACCAGTCTTTATATCATGCACAACAGGGGTGCATCACATGTCCCTGTGACTGTCAAAGCCTCTACTTTGCAGTCTATTTGCAGAGGGGTCTACAGTGCGTGTCCTTTGATGGGTTGTTTTCAGAGTGCAGGAAGTAGAATTTGCAAAGAAAGACTTGCATGAACACTGGTCCAACAATATTTTCTGGAATCTTATTTACCTAAATATTCTCAACCACAAGAGAAAGAAAAGCTAAAGCCTTGTGCTCATGCATTTTCATAAAACATTCATTTTCATGCAAATAATTAGCTCAGAGCTCAACAGTGCACAAAAGCATTGTAGGATATCCATTCAATAACTGATACTCACTCATAAAGGCCACATTAAGAACAAATCAATACTTCACTTCTTGTGTCTCTTTCACTTCTTAACAGTTTTGCTATGAGGCTTTGTCATCACTGCGTGTTACTTCTCCACCGTTGTTAGAATTAAATTTGAAACTGCTTGCAATATGTCGAACCTAATCTTTTCCATATACTATGCTCTCACAAAGCAATTTTGTAGACAGATAACGCTTGAGTCAATAGCTAAATCCAAAGAAGGTCTTCAATGCACCACGCTTTGAGTGCTTTTAAGGATCCAATGATCTTGAGAAAAATGAAAAACATCCAACCAGCTGGGGTCAATGCAATTGAATGAAGCATCATAAAAATAATAATAAAAAGGGTTTTCCGGAAGATGGCAAGGACACATAAACAAAGTTGTTATAAGGCTATCTACTTCATCTGCTGCATGTACTCATGGGGATTTACTTTAGGCAGGTGGTTCTTTGTAATATGTCTGTAAGACAGTTGATGAATTACTTTCAAATGGCAGAAAGTCACTCAAGAAGCATGAAACCAATTAAGTTCCCGTGAAAGAAAATATCACATAGAAAACTGTGAAGAGCCACCATATGGCGCTTGTTGTTTCAGTGATGGTTTAAATGCTCCCTTATTGAAAGCTGGAAAATTTGTTTTGTACTGTTAAATGCTAAAACATTTCAAATGAAGATTGTTTACTTCTTGCTGAAGTACAAAAAAAGGAGGTCCAGTTCTCTGTCATATTTTTGGATGATTTCTTTTGTTTCTTTTTTTCATAATGTTACACAATTAATCAATATATTTGAGGTATCGCCTTTAAATACACTCAGAGTTTTTTAAACATGCATGAATGTATTGTCATTTTAATGTGTATAATCTGCTGAATATGAACAAGACATTCGTTGATTCAGGTTTATTGGAAAAAAAGGATGGATCTGCAGGATAGTAGCACACAAAGACTGGACTTGGACACCCCTGCTCTATATAATCACCTAAAGGATGAATAATTGTGCAGGTGTTCGTTCAGGTCTTTGTTACATTTTCTTTCTTGATTTATTCTAAAATTGACCTAAAAATTGTCCCATTGCTCTTGATCATTTCTTTATATCTACCACGTCATGCTTTGCCCCCTGTTGGCTTGTAATTTTTCTCCTATTTCTCTCTTGAAATTTCAAGTTCTCCCTTCCTCTTAGTTGTGTAGATGAGCCACTATGAGCTTTCAGATCTGGACATGCAGGAATTAAAGTGTTTTTAAGAAAATAAGAGATAAAATAGTTTTGGAAACCTTTTAAAGCAAAAAGTGCCAATTATGAAAGCAATTTCTTCTGTTTTTCTGCTGCAGAAATATTCCAAATTACTCCTCCTTTCTTTGTACCTATTATATGATGAACAATGGCATTGAAATTAAGTGGAAGATTATTATAAATCCTATATCCGATCTGTTAAAAACAGAACAGAAAGCTTAGTTTGAGACTAAAATTGGATCAGAAATGTATTCCTCTTGCTCTGCTTCTTCTGCACATTAAGCATAGCATCAATCGTTGGTGACGTACTAAGGCACAGCTGCTCTTTGACACTGAGTGGGCAGCTGATTTCACTGGTTGATGAAAATACTTGGTATAATCCAGGCACCAGCAGAATATCACCATCTGGAGGAATCCATCTGAGCTTGTGTCAGCCTATTTCTTTCCACCTGATCTATAATTCTATTCCTATGTAAATATAGCTGCAATATTAGAAATTACATGGTGAGACAAAAAGTCCTTTCTTTTTCTCAAATTGTGCCAACATTAGCGGATGTTTTCTCCCTTTATGCCAAATATAGTACATCAGATTTTAATGTATTATTTTCTTTTGTCTTAGGCAGTTCTGCATTAGGTGTGATAACTGCCTTCTGTAAAGAGCTTAAGGTGTGAAACAAAGCTGTAGGTATGCTGACTTTCATGTTACTTTGTCACAAAGAGTTCAAATCTTCTTCTTTAATTAACTATAACTTACTTCCAACTCACAGAGTCTGATTAGCTTTGAGCTCCTTTATAAAACAAAAAAGCCTCTACCTGCTTCCTCATTTAGAATGCCATCGTTTGTAGTTTCCTTTGTTGCAAGTTAACTTTGAACTGTGATTTTGTTTTTAAGTCTTATGTTTAAGAAAAGTTTCAGTCTTTAATTTTATATGCACATATTTATTTATTTATTTTATGGAAGAATGTAGGAGATTAAGTTATTGCATCGCTAATCTGATCTATCTTTAAATTGATGTGTGAATAGAAGGAGCAGAACTTTCAGCAATGAATTTTGCCCAGTGACTGAAAATAGCATCAACATCGCTGGTAGTCTATGATAAAAATGTATTTAAAGAGATTTATTGTCTTTGTAATGTATACCCACCGGCCACTTTATTCAGTTAGTCCTGTTTAAGGGCTTGTCAACATAAATAGTGACTAAGCTAATGACATGGCGGCAGAATAAAGTAGACAAGATAGCTTGCTGAAGTTCTAACAGATCATTAAAAATGAGAAAAGGATTTAAGTGAGTATGAAATGTTGACATGTTTGTTGTTGCCTAATGGGCTTTTCTAAGTGTATCAGAAACTACTACCTTACTCAACTTTTCATGAACAACGAGCTCTCAGATTGTAGAAATATCCAGTAAGAGTCAGTTTTGAGGATGAAAATTGAAGACAGAGGAGAACGGTTATAATGGGTCAGCATAATAAGCATCGGTAACGCAGCAGTGGTGACTGTTCATTTCAATCTAGGTATGCTGAAATATCTCTGGATACACAAGAGATTGACTCTTGAATCAGAGTTAGCAGATGGGCTACAGCATTTGGCAGACACACTGGGTCCTATTGTATATTCAAAATACTGAATATTTTGTAGATAGAGTTGGAATTTTGTAATGTTGTTCACCTGGATCCATCCCGCCTTGTTTCAAACGTTTAATCTGCTGCGGATAGTGTGATGGTATGGGGGATATTTTCTTAGAATCAGGATTCCAACATAGTCCTAAAAGAGCTCACATTTGATTAAATCAGTTTATTAAATAAAATATGGATTTAAAAAGCTTTTTGTTTATTTTAAAGAGTTTCTGGATCTTTTTGTATCATGGATTAAATGAAGCAGATCTTCCTTGTGGTAACTTTGTTCCATTGGTTAGCTAGTTGGACTTGAGTGTCTCCAGCATTGAAGAAACAGGTTAAGCTTTCTTGAAGAATAAATGAAAAATGTGTATACTTCTGCTTTTCACTTCATGCCATTGATTTTACTATAGATACCAGCAAACTTGCTAAAAGATCTACTCCATATCATCGTAATATGAACTGCCATTTTCAAACATTTGAGTATTTGTGGCAACTGGAGGTTAAAGAAGTTAAAGTTCCCATTGAGTCTGGCTTTTTTTAATCTACAAACATCCACGCATACTCAAAGCACACTTGATGTGCATTCAGTGTGGCTGTTTGCTGGACATGTCTGCGCAATGATCCATTTTTTTCAAACAGTCATCACATCAGACTTTTTAACACTTAACACCAAGCCGTAGGGATTTAAGAAATCAAAATGACCAACTAGGGCTGTATGGTGGAGCAGTGGTTAGTGCAGTTGTCTTGCAGCAAGGAGGTTCTGGTTCGGTCTTTCTTATGAGTTTCTTGTTGTCCCCGTGCATGCGTGGGTTCTCTCCAGCTACTTTGGCTTCCTCCCATAGTCCAAAAACATGACTATTAGGTAAATTGGTATCTCTCAATTGTCCCTAAGTGTGAGTGTGTGTGTGCATGGTTGTGTGTCTATGTGTTGCCCTGCGACAGACTGGCGTCATGGGTATACCCTGCCTTAAGCCCATAGTCTGCCATAAATAGGCACCGGCCCGACAGCGACAGGTGAAGCAGGAGAAGATGGATGGATGGAGTATGACCAACTATTGAATCTCAAACATCTGCGGGAAGTGTCTATGCACACACACACAGAGCATGTCCAATACCATACTCTCTGGGAGGCTTTAGAAAAAGGAAACTTGAATGGTTCTTTTTTGGAACCAGTAGACCACAAGCTAGCAAGAAACCAGCAAAGGAGTCCAGTAACATGAGTTGCTGGTGACTTCAACCATTTTGGAAACAGGACTAAGTGATTGCATTTACTGCCTTTCCTTAACGGAACAGCCCCTAGAAGTTTCAAGGGTCAAGATATTCACGAAAAGAGCCTGAAAATCTGTTTTATCAGCACACTGCCAGGATAAAACTAAAATGACAAATTTAATCATGATTCACATAGAAAGATAAACATCAAGTGAGGTATTTTATTATAATATTCATACCTAAAACCCCAAATCACAGTGCTGTTTACACTTTTGCTTATGAAATAACTATGGAAACTAACACTATTTTCATCTAAATAATAAAATCATTGTGGTCCTCATATGATAGACTGATTAACAGTATTGAAAATGTGTACCATGGTATATTGTCACTCCTCAATAACATTATTATTTTTAGTTTAAGGTAAAATGTGAATAACATCTCTGGACTATTTATAAAGAGAATTGATGAAAAGTCAATAAGATGTCTGCATATTTAAAACTAATGACATTTTGAATGTAAAATACATTAAAAATGCTAAAGGGCATCTAATTAAACATAGAACTTTAACATTTCATTTTTGCATTTATATTCTCAATTTTCACTAAAACCATTCTCTGTTGATGAGGTGCTGCTGTTTCTGATCAATCAAACATCATCTGCACCTTGACTGAACTTTTTATGCACCCTGTTTAGAATCAAAAGTCCTTGTTCCTCATAGAGTCGTCAGTGATCAGCTATAGCCATTTTCTGTCTTCCATGACACAATTGGTCTTACCCTGGATTTAGATCTTCTATCTGACAGCTCCTCCTATGCGGGAAATAAAACTGCAGTTCAGGCTGCAGAAAAGTCTTTGTTTCCAGTCTGCACAGGATCCATGAGTGATGAAAGATTTCTAAGCTTCCTGACATCAGACAGCTAATCAGAATAAACATGGTAGTAGTGGTGGACAAAGGGTTTCTTGTTAGCAGCATAGCTTCATGGGTTTACTGCCAATACTTTCCATCAAACAACAGTAAAATAAGTAGGGATGATGTCAGGAAGAGCCAATATGCTGCTCACCTGAAGATGCATGTGAAGATGTGTGTAAGAAAGGCGAAAGGAAAACAGACAGAAATAGATCACTGTCTGTGTAGAAGACTCAGTAAGTCAGTCCGAACAATTAAGTTGAAACAGATTGAACTGCAGTTGGCTTGTGCTTTTTCGCTTTTAAATATGTTGAGATTTAGTTGTTCTTTTGATGAAATTAATGCAGTAAATGCCTTTTTATGAAAAAACTTTTCCTCCTCTGATCTTTTCCACAACACAGACCTAACATCAAGCAGACTTTTAAATGTTGCTGCACAAAAAGTGGAAGCAAAAGTTTCAAACGAGTGAAAATGAAAACAAATGTTTCCAATAGTCTAATTTCCATCTACAGCACTTAGAAAAGAAAAAGGCCAGTTTTTTACTCTGGGGAATCAATGCGTTACTTACTTTTTTCTTGTTACACAATAAAACAATTTAACTGTACAGAAAATAATTGTGATTTAAAGTCACTATTATTCACGACTCTAGCTCTGTAAAAAACAAAATACGTACCAGGTTTTTCCTTTTCGTACAGTTCAGTTCCACCAATAAATCACTACTTGTACAAATAAATATGTTTAGTATTTTCATCACAGAAAAGGGATTTTATTAGTAAAAACAATTTAAACCACAATATTTCACTTTGTACAATATAAAACATTTATACAAACTGATTAGAAATGCTGTATTCCCCTTTATTTCTTGATGTTTTAGCATTCTCCTGACTAAAGCTAATGAATTCCCAGCATTTGTTTTTTTCTCTGGAAGCAAATCTAATTTTAGCTGCCACATGCAGTAGCGTGGTGAGTGACAGTAGGATGCAGAACAGAGATGAAGAATTGCATTTTTTACAAACATGTTTGAATATTCAGATCTAATTTGTTTATTTTGCAAATTGCGAGTGGTTAAGTAAAATTTTATTTACCTTACACCTTTCTCGGTCAGCAGCCTTTAAGCGCTTAATGGTGAAAATACAACTAAAGAAGCATTTAGAAAATATATTGTAACTTCATTCTGCCCACGTTCAAGGAAAAATGCCTCTTAGAAAAAGGATGTATGTAGCTAATTTTTATAAGCATCGGCATAGTCCAGGGTTAGCAAGTTTATGGGATTCCAAACTATGAACTATAAAGACTATATTTTGTGTTTCCGCAAAGGTAAAATAAGCCTGTAGATGTGATATTCTGTCCTGTTTGATAACGTGGATAGAAACACTGTCGCAGAAGTGTTGCTTTGCACGAAACATGTTTTGCATTAGGCAGAATCTGTACCAACCAGTATATGGCTGAGGTCGGTTAGCACACTTAAGACTAAAAGTGTAAAATAACATATTTCTTAGAGTAAAAATACAATTCTAGACATCAAAGTGTTTATTTGTCTTTCAGAGCTAAAAGGATTTATGAATGTTTACAATACTTTTGAGTTTTATTTTCAAATTGTTACTTGGCCGCCTAAATCTTACATTTACAGTAGTTCCTACAACTATACTGTTATTTATATCTTGAAATGCTTTCATGTTAACAGATTAGACTAATTAAAAAATTGTAATCCTGACAGTATTCAGCTTGAACAGTGTAATTTCTAAATTGTTTTGCCAAAAAAGCATTCCTAATTTTAGTGAGAAATGTGGTCTAACTTTACTCCATATAAATGTTGTGCCTTTTTCATAAGTGTTTAACTGTTATGAAGGAATGCTTTTTGAGATCACTACCTTAAAATACAAGTAATTCCAGTTAATTTTACAACAACATGTTGTTTGCCCTAAAACTCCGTCATCCATCTTCTCATGCTTATTCCGTCGTGGGAGTCTGTGGTCGTAAGGGCAGGGCAACACAGAGAAACACGGAGAGATGCAATCATGCACACACACTCACACAAAAACAACAAAGAAAAAAAAAGAAGCCAATTAACCGAACAATCATGTTTTTGGACTGGAAGAAAAACCTGGAGTACTTGGAGAGAACCCACTCATGCACA
The DNA here is from genome assembly GCA_034780135.1 of Jordanella pulchra. Lineage (NCBI taxonomy): Eukaryota > Metazoa > Chordata > Actinopteri > Cyprinodontiformes > Cyprinodontidae > Jordanella > Jordanella pulchra. The sequence goes on along the minus strand of JAUZNJ010114541.1, from coordinate 3,460 downwards.
GGGAGAACATGCAGAAAGACCTAATGTTCTCTAATTCTTATGGAACATTAGCTTTTAGACACATTAAAATGATGTAGGTACGACTAATTATGGTGAAAAACATGAAAAAGAAATGTTTTGGAATCACAGTTCTTAAATAAGTTTTATGAATGTTCCGTATATATCAGCATTTGAGTTGTATTGATATAGGGTACAAAACTTCTCTAACCAGCATTAAAAAACCCCCAACTGTTCTGACCTCATAAATCTTGTACTCTCAAACAAAACTTGTTGTCAAATCAAATTTGACTTTTCTTTACAAGCTGTGACATAAACTCTGCTGCCCTTTCCTCAGCTTTAGTTGTTGCCTCATCCAAATCTAGAATTGCATAGAAGTTTCTCATCCTGGGACAGAGAGTTTCAACAATAGAGAGACCTTTTTTGCTTGGCAAAAAGTAACTCTTCTGTCCCTACATGTGTTTCATTGTAGTGAGCTCAAACTGGTTCTCTGTGCAGGGGATATTTGTAACAAAGGTGCTCACTACATCCTCTTTCTGTGTCGCAATTAAGTAACGACAGATCCATTTGTCATATTCCCATTAAAAGGTCTAGAAAACATTCTGTTATCTGTCTAATGCCATGGAGAGTAATACGACCTCCTCCTACAGTTCAAAAACACAACTGTTAGGTTAATTATTCTAAATTGCCCTCAGGTATGAGTGTGTGCATGAAGGGCTGGTTGCCCTGTCTGTTTCTGTTCAGGGTTTTACCTTGCATCTTAGCAAATGACCACTAGAGAAATGCACCACCCCCTACAACTATACAAAGACAAGCACTTATGGTAATAGCTGGATGGATATATTTAATAGCACGAAAAAAGACATTTAAATTTCTTTTTTTTTGTGCCTTAAAGATTTTTAGATTTTCTGGCTATAAAATATGACCTTCATTATAATTTCAGTGCTAATTATAGATTGTTGGCATTTTTTTTCAAAAAGATAGATTTCATCCAATTGCTGTGCGGATCTGTAAGTCTGCACACATTTGTTTACTTCAACAACTAACATAAGTTCAAAATAAAAGTTTGTATTCTTTCTAAAATTAAATAAAACAGCTTTAAAGAATTAACATTTTAAAAGGTAATTAAATTATCTAACTCACTTGAAAAACAACAGTTGTATTGTTTTCAGTATCAACTATCAGTGATGTAAAATAAAAAAGAAACAATGAGGAAAAACATGAAAAACTTATTTTTTATGTACTAAGGTGACATTTTCATTTTCAGTCTCCATGTTTCATTTAACCTTGCAGATGCTGATAATTATTTTTCTTTTTCTTTCCTTGCAAGCTAATTTGTATTTCCAGGTATTATTTTTTGCATGAAAGAACACATAAATACAACAATTAGTGTTTGTAGCAGAGGATAGCTGCAACTATTATCTCCAACCAAGTGTAAAATAAGTGTGATTATTGTCATAATTACAGCAAAAAATATGGTTGGAAGTGGATCATTTAAATAGAGAAGCCCAAACAGACAGTTTCTGTTTGGGCTTCTAACATCCAGTGTTTAGTTGCAGACAATCCACAACATTCTGGTGAAGTTAATTACCTCACGATTGTCTCCAAGCAGAGTGTGGAATAATATTATCAGGGGAGAGAAGGATTTTCCCTGCTGTTGAATTGGTTGGAGAGAAGACAGAGCTTCTCTTAACCCCTATTCCACTTTAATTACACATTTCTCCAAGAGGCAAACTTTTTGTGAAAAAAGCGCCAAACATCCTTGTTCCAGTTATCCTAGGGTTAACATCCTTGAAGTAGGTGTTTCTGAGTTCAACCAGAATTAATGACCTTATTAAAATGGGTCTTGTGACTATGTCCTTGAGAATCTACAAATAAAACACAGATAAAACAACTACTAACAGTGACTGTTAAGGGTGTTTAACACTTTAGTGATTAATGACAAGTTTGATTTAAAATGTTTATTAAAATGCACTGTTTAAAGAGATTTGACCAAAGATTAGAACAATGTAATAAGCAGTGGAAATTTGTATTTAGATCGGGCATATACTCTATAGTGCACCTGTTAACAATGCCAGCTTTATGTGAAGTAAACTCTGACCTGTGCAACATAATTAGAAAGAAACTGAATTCATTAAGGTTATCTAAAAACTAAAAGGTTAAGATAATGTGTTTGGATATTGGCTTCTTGCTGTAAACTTTTGGTGTTCTCTGTCTTGTGGAATCCTCCCTGAATAGTTTCTATCTCATATTTTCAATCCAATTATTCAATTTAGAAGAAATGGCCTTTTTTCATGTCCTTTTACCCTTATTTTCTACAGTTCTTGGTTGACGCCTTCACTGTGTCATTCACTCTCAAGGAAAAGTCACGACACTCTGCCTGCTAGAAACTGCTTTAAATCCTTTTTGGTGGAATATCTTTAGATACACTTTTTGTAGCCATCTGCTAGTTCCTTAAACAAATATAAGGAAAGAATGTGCCATTCCTCAGTTTCATCTCTGAGGTGAGGAATTTGTGCTTCAACTTAAATGTTTGGTGTTTTTTTTTTTTTTACTTATTCTCACATTTTCTTGAAGCCCCTTCTGATCCACGATAGAATTTCTATTGTGGGATTCTATGACTGGCTGAGTAAAACACAAACAAGAATATGAGCCTAAGGTGAGAGAGTTGAAAATAGAATGAAGGAATAACAAAAAACCTGGTATAAGAGGATTATGGCAAAACTTGAGGAAAGTAATAATCAAGAAATGAGATACTGTTTCAATAAAAGCAAAGACTGATCTTGTCTTTATAAGTTATTTGAAGGCAAAGGCACTTGCTCTAAGGGTCAGCAAACATATGTGTGCTCCGACTCAAGAGCTGATCAGACTTTATAAAATTTCAAGCACACACAAACACAAAACACGATGGGGGGTAGTCAGCGCACATGAGGTTCAGCAAATGGTCAAGGGATGTCGGCTGACATGAGGCTGAACATAATATATATAGTCATGCACAAAATACAATTTTCTACAACACTTCACATTCTTTTGGAATAAAAAGTATTCAAGGACTTCTATTTTTTGCCTTTTCTGTGGGATAATTCTAGATAGTCTCAGATAATAATACTAAAATATTAAGCATAGTTATTTTGTCCTTTAAATTCCATTATAAACTGGTTTATATCATTTCTTTTTTACAGTTTTTGAAATTTAGAAGTATCTTATCCATCAGAAGAAATGGTCAAAGCATTCTCTACTTCAAGACTGGGCTAAAGCAGATCCTTCCTATCAGAAGGTCCACTACATGTAATTATAAGCCTTCAGCTGATCTAAAACACTGCAACTACAGTTCTGATGAAAACGAAAAAGATTAACCCTATTTCTCAAATTTTAGCTTCCCTTCATTGTTGGGATCCGGAGCCTGCCGCTCCATCTTTCTTCCAGCAGAGTGCGCCGTGGGTCTCCTGGGCTGGAGCCCTCT
>JAUZNJ010114530.1:0-19728 GCA_034780135.1 Jordanella pulchra | reverse complement strand
CATGAAGCATCAAGAAATGAACCATTTCTCGAACCGGTTGGCTGAAGTGGTTCAATGCATCATGAGGCTTCATCTCACCATCACTATTTTCCACTCATTTTAACTTACTGAATGGAGTGCTTCGAGTACAGACAACATGCTAGCCATGTCCATGGCGTTGCATTAACATTAGCCTGCGTTATCTTGTTTGCTGAGATTAGCGCGCTGCCTTGCGGAGACGTAACGCTGGCTTGTAAGCGACACGCAGACTTTGGCAGACCGGTTACATTTCTTAGTTAATCTATCTTTAGGTAGTCTGGCAGGTTCTTCTTTGCAGAAAACTTCAACCTTAATCTGGTTGGCTGGGAGACATTTGTCCCTCCATTTTCAGATGTTCAGATCAGATTATCATCAATACTCTGGTTTGGCCACCCCAGGACACTTACAATCATAAAGTGGTTGTGATCCTTGGCTCTGGGCTTTGGGTTATTGTCTGAGAAGGACATCGCTGCAGCAAACAGAAAGCGGCTGAGACTGACCAAATGACAGACCCATACCATATTTGTAAAAGGCCACCTTTGCACTCCGGAAATGAAGGGGGTGCTATTTCTTATACGAGCTGCTGTTTATCACATGTTGTGTGCGCGTGTGTTTTTTTAATTTAAAAATCTCCATTGGTTACGGTTGTTAAAACATGGAAATAAGAAACTAGTATTTCACATTATATTATATCATTATTATATATTATATCAACAACACAACAGGTCTACATAAAAAAACAACTAATGATTAAACTAAAACAAAAGAGTGTAGTGGAGACAAGATTTTTTTTATCAAAATGGAAGACAGTAAAAATAATGTTGATAGGATAAAGTAAGGACTGTTCTGGTTTTAAAAAAAAGATGTTTTAATTTATCCCTTAAAAGTTCAGCATTCATCATCCTCATGTAGCTTCCAGAGTTCACCTCTTCCCCAGGTTAGCCTCTAGAGCTGACCCAGCCACCAGCCCTCTGCCCAGATCTGCTGCACTATCTGCACTTACAAAGTAAAGTGAATTATTTTTCAGAAAATACCATGAAAAATTACCATCAACTTTGTATCAATTCCACACAAATTCTTGTACAAACATTAGTCTTGCTCCACAGACCAGACACGCACTTTTTGTTCACATTTATGAGAAAAAAAATTCATTTCCACTGTTTTTTTTAACTTGACTGAGCTGTGCTGCTGTGATTCTTTCTCCCTTAAGACTGCCTCTTTCAGTGACAGACAGATGACCAGCACAAGTAAAAACTAAAACTAACCAAGGCAGAAAATCATTCCTTCGTACAGCTAATAACGTCTACAGCAAGACCTTTAAAAAACACTATAGGTTACAGCAACATGTAATTTCCTCTTGGGTTTAAAATAGTGTTTTTGAATTAAATGAAATTGAACTGAATTGTGAACAGCTAACTAACCAAAGGTTATTAATAACAGTCAGAACACCTGGAGGCAGAAGGCTTCTGAGTGGCTGAAACTTCCAACGTTTTCACCAAGTACCAAATAAATTATAATTTTTTTAATATCAATGACCTTTGGGAAGCTGTAAAAATGTCCTGAAGCGTTACTGGCAGCTCACAGGCGACAGGTTGGTGACACGTGGTGTAGATGGGCTCAGATTCCAGAAGAATCATTTTATAGGTCATGGGTACAAGATGCTCCCCTGAACACTTCCCATTTACATACTTCTCTTCTGTACCATCTTTCAACATGTCTGCCTCTTGAAAAAAAAATAATGATCATTTATAGGACAAACTACAGCGTATAGGAATAAGAAGTTAAAATTCATCAGTGAGGAGTGAAAGAAAAAATGAGTTTCTTCATTGATCAGTGGTAAAAACCTATTAAATACTATATAATTAAAAACATACTTTTTTGTTGGTACAACCAATTTAGTGATTCTTGTTTGGGATATTAACAGAGCAGGCTTATTCTAAGATCGCAAGACTGCAATTTGCTGAATATATTAAAAATCAAGCAGTAGGAAATTCATCTTACTTTAGGGGCAAAGATACTTATTTAACTGGCTAATGATTTTACTTACCTGCTGAAATGAAAGGTAAATACACTTACTTTAAGGGATATGTACACATTTTAGATGAGTGTGTTTATCAGTTTGTGTTTAGATCAGTTTTTGCAGTATATTTAAACCTATGAATTAAATATGTGAACAGTACTTTCATATGTGCATCAGGTGGCAGATGAGGAAATAGTTTTGGATATATTCTAAACATATTTTTATATATAAAAAGAATCTGTATGCACTGAGAAGTTTTAAATAGACACTTTAATAAAAGGATTTGTAAAAAAGTTCTTTGTTGGTCTTTGAAAGGCAGTAATTGAATACTTTTGTTTCCTTAAAGACTTCCATGTAATTTCTTCTAAGTCAACTAATGTTTCAGAATTTAATTAAAAACAGAGTCATCCACCTACTGTACATTTACATAATCATGTCTTTTCTTCTATTTGCTATAAATTGATACTGATTTGCTGAACTGTCTCAGTAGCATAGACCTCATCTAGAAACATTTTCTTTTCCTGTCTTCAACACATGAGCCCTCCAGAAGTGATGAAAGTAAAGATGTGAAGCAGTAAAAGACTTAATCTCTTGAAAAGAGGAAACAAACGTTTATTAACAGCAGGAGGGTGTCACCTTAAAACAAGGACAATCCGTCAGAGGCGTCCAGCTTTATTGTGTTGTTAATTAATGACAAGATAAATGTGCAGCGTAGGAAAAAAAACAGCAAATACATGCTGGCTCATGTGCAGCCTGGAGGGAATCATCTTCAGGAGCTTTACTGACTTACCGCCATCATTAAAGGACTGCTTTATATTGAAACCATCTAATTGTGTTTATCTTTTGCTCTTTATGTTGTATGCATGCTTGGTTCAGTTTATGATGCTCTCCCAGTCCTTTGGCTTCATAATTTGCACTTATTACTCTTAGGAATGGTATTCATACAGGATTAAATGCTTGGTCTCTGTGTGTGTGTGTTTTACCTTGCAGGATGTGTGAGGTGGACTCAGCCAAAGCTCCACAATTTGATTGGACAAGAGGACCACGAATAGTGATCAGGGAGCTCCCCCGATTGGTCAGTGCCGCCTTGAGCGGAGCGACGTGGTTAAACTGCACTGAGGAGAGGCAACCGATGAAACCTCTTGAAGCTGCTTTCACCACCTCCTCATCGAAGCTCTCCATTCCTGTGGAGAAGTGGTTTAGAGGAGAAAAGACGAGCCGCTGAATGATTAATTTCTGAGAATCACATTAATTTCTGATTAAACACTGTCAGGAATGACAAAGGAATGGTGACAGGAAAAGATGAATGGCTGCAATACAAGTAGTACAGCGAGTTTCTCAGCACTTTTCCTTAGATTGGAGGACTTACTGATGACTTTGCCCAGCGTCAAGGATCTGATTAAGATCAGCTCTGCATCAGATGACAGTGTGTACTTTCTGTGGATGTCCTGGTCGATCTGGTTGAGTGGAGAGAAATCAAATAACAAGGCAATTACACGAAATGTAAACCGAGCTAACGGCTGCAGCATCAGCAGCTCACTATAATATTTTATAGATTGATATTTGTGTTCTCTGCAGCTTCACATAAAACCTTCTCTGCCCACGGCTGAGTGCCGAAGTGATTTTGACCTCTCTTCTGTGCTCTGCCATGCTGACTCAGATGCAGTAGTTAACACAATGATGTGGAATGAAACACTGCAGGATTTTTTTGTCCACTGCTGTCAACATATCAGGGGTCTTTACAAAGAAAACTGTTTTTAAAACAATTTCTCTGCAGCTGAAAGGGCAGTGTATTTGGAGGGATACATGCTTAGACCTTCCGATTTCTCATGTGTGTAATGTTTGAGTTTCACAGAAATCAGATAATGTAAACATTGTTGTTTGTGCTTCAATTATTACGCTTTTTTTGCCCATCATGCCAAGTAGGAAAGCTGGATACTAAGGAAAAGCCCAACAGACTGGAGCATTATGGCTTCCAACATACTGATCCTCTGATATATTAATAAATTACTTGAACAGAATTTGCTTTGGGATTATTTAAAATCCAATCAACACTGAAATGGCTAGAGAAAAGAAAAATAGAGAGAGGAAAGGTAAAACTTTAACAGGAAGAGAATGAGAAAATATAGAAAACAGGAAGAAAAGAAAGAAAATATAAGTTAAAACCCACAAAGTTTAGTCCGACGCCCTCAGAAAGAGAGAAAAAAAACAACAACAGTGTAAAAACACCATGGTTGTAATGTTCGGTGCAGCGGGCAGATCAGATCCAACCATGGACTCAGAGATCCAAGACCCAAGGATACACTGCCCACCCAGCAGAAGCACAGGGAGCCTGGGCCCCGAGGCGCCGGGGTGAGTCAACACGGACCCCCTGAAAACCATCAATGCACTGGTGGGCAGAACCACTGGGGGGGGGTTTACCATTTATACCCAGACACTCCTGATACTCACTAAATGCTTTGAGGTCCTAGATGGGCGACCAGCACCTAGACTCAGAAGATGGTTTCCTGTGTTCAAAGGTAAGCAGCATCTTAGCCACGAGCTGCAGACTGAAGATATTTCCATTGCTCTAATATCATCCAGCTGGACGTCTGTACGACAGGTTAAAGCAGCCATGAGTGGACCACAGTCCACCAGTGACCGATCCCTGTCAGTCCAGGTGAGATGAGGACATGGGGCTTTGTCTCTGAGCAGCTGGTCTCCAACAGAGAACAAGCTTGTTCTTTTTACCGTCTACAGACATTCGACTCTCATCTTCAGAAGCTCTAGGACTGATCTATGATAGCAGACCTAAATCCCAGTGAAAATAGTTCAGAAACAAAAAGGGTACATTTGAAAGAAAAACTGACTGGAGAAACAACACCAATGTGTTTTACAGAAAGGGTCAGATCAGCCTCTACCTGCTACAGTGACTGAGATCTGGGGGTGGGGGTGCACCTGAAGGTGGCATCAGCCATCTTCTAGGGTGTATTTTGTAGGCGCAGAAGCTCATATACAGAATAGGAAGGCCATCAGGAAGGCCAGCGCGGCACTACAGACTTAAAGACACTGCAAACAGTAACATCCCAGTGGGACTCGGTGCATGGTTCATTCAGCAGCTGAACCAGAGAGCTCCTTTAGTGACAGACTGCAACGCCCTAAAAGCAGAGAAATGTTACCTCAGCTCCTTTTTCCCCACCAGCTGTTAGGCTTAATAACCTCTATCATTACATCCATGGTTTTTATTGCACAGTTCTAAGGAATGGTTTGTTGATGTTTTTTATTCATATTTATACAGGCTCATTTTGAACAGTTTCACACTGCTTAACTGCACATTTGATTTATCTCAGCGTGCCACTTTATTATCTGTACAGTATTTTTCTTCTGCTGTAAATCTTTTTCCAGGTTGCTGCTGATACCTGAAAATCTCAGATAAAAACTAGAACAATAAAAACTATTTGAATCTTCTATTCTAAAGGTCAGCATCTCTGTATATTTTTAATTGTGCCACACTTTTGAATTCAGATTACAGAACACTTCCATGACATGTCCAAAACTTATTCAATTCAATAATACTTTATTTATTTCAAAGGGAAATGAAATAATGTACGTTATATATTAGTTATGTATGTATTAAACTTGAACTATTCTTTAAATTCCTCTCAACTAAAAAACATTTTAAAGCATGAATACTTTAAAGATAAAGATCTTTAAAACTTTCCATCATGGATCACCTACTTATTCTATTTTGACTGGTTCCAAATATTCTTTTCCCCTTTTTTCATGAAGCTCCATCAGCAAAGTAAAAAGCAATAGGGAAATGCCAAGCATTGTTTTTACATTTGGTATTCTTACAACATCTGGGAATAAGGCCACAAAAACCACTTAGTAAAGGTCACAGGAAAATGTGGTTACAAAGCAACATGACACCTGCAAGAAACCTTTAGCTAACCTTCAGCGCCTTATCTTGTCATCCAGCTGCTGAGTACTTGTCTTGGGGTTGGGTGGTAAAACAATCTTGATAATTGCTATAACGAAAATTCCTTCAACATCAATGATAAACTGATGAATGAATAATTTAGGATAAATGTATCTGCAGCGTCTGGGTGAGGAATCTGATGATCAGGCTGTAGCAACAGTGTCATATAGCTGATCTTGTGGCTCTGTCGACCAGATGAAGGCCACAGATTGAGCCAATAAAGTGGTTTCCCAGTATTTCTGAAATCTTCACTTGAACAGATCTTTGACTCTCTCCATGCATCTTTAGCAATGAGTAAAGTTATGCCAAAAATTAAGATCTCTTAAAATCTGCCTTGTATCATTGCTATCATTTCCATAGCCTTTGGCAGTTGGGAAGAGAAGTCATCGCAGTGATTTGGGTGAGTTTAAACCCCAGCTGTAATTATCTGTACTGCCTCTGCTAAAAGGTTCTTTTATGCCACATATAAGGACGGCCAGTGCGGCTTCATAAAAGCTAATGAGTCTGTTTAGTCCCCTTCAGCTGATTTCTGTTTCTGTTATGCAGCAGCAAGGCTAATATTAGGTTTGCAAATTGCAAATGTGCTACAAAAAGCAGCACAGAGAAGAGAAGTTTACTGAAGTTTAAAGTGTCCAACTTCACATTTAAAAAAAGGTGACTCTCAAATTATAGCTGCATTTAACCTGCTAACTGTTCATTTTTTACTGGTGGACCCTAGAGGCTTATGGAGCCATGTTGGAACCTATAAAACCATGCCCACGGCATCATTACTATATTAATGCTAAAAAGTGTTAGCCATTGAACTATAAAAAATCATGTTATTATTTTGTTCCTTGCTCTCTGCCCTTTAAAGACTCACTAATAGGAAGCAAATGAAAAAATACAATCTCTACAGATGACTGTTTGTTTGGCTTGTTGTTCATGTCAGACATGGAGTACACTTCCCAAAAACCATATGCATAACCCGGGCGTCAGAGTTAGGAGTAGGAATCATGTTCCAGGTCATATGATCATATTCTTTAGGCAGTACCTGGAAGTTACCAGATCCAAAGGAAGATGCAAACAACCGTGAATTAAACAAGGTTTTATTTGATCAAATCTGGCATAACAAGGATTCAAGTGTTCACTTAAGTGGTTGAATGTTAACTTAAAGGAGCTGTGATGTTTTGTGCCATGTGCATGAAAAAATAACTGAGGTTGTGAGGTGCTTTAACATTTAGCCTGTCGAGCCTGTAGAGTTTTAGCCACATCCTTTATTTTGAACGGGCCAGTTAGCATTTGCCATTTCCTAGCCGTGTTTCTATGGTATACTATGTTTGTTGCACTTTTACAGTGGTATGGATAAATGTAGTTAATATAATGGCAACATTTGGATTTCAGTTGATGCTAAAAAGAATTACTATAGCGCCTTTTAGTCTATGTGTTGTTAGATTTACTCACACTCTGGATTCACTTTATTTACTAAGCTGTTTTCTTTTTGGTAAATTGAGCTTTGATATAAGGCTACCTAAAATATGTTGTGGTGAATAATTAATATGCATTAATTCATAAATTAATTTACAAATCCTCTTTATTTGTACTTTGGCTTCTGATCTGCATGACTTACAAGCAAATGTAACTTTTTAATTTCCAATTCTTTCTATTGTGAACTTCAATATGCCCGCTGCATTGGATAGCTGGCGAACTTAACATAATTTACATAATTTACATACATAATTTAATTTATGTAATGGTCCTTTTTTTTATTCAGGCATGGCTGCTGTGTCTGAACTGATGGCAAACTAGAAAAGGAAACTTAATAAAGAGCTACTCAGCTTCCAGCTGGGAACCTTAAACCTCTCCCTCTGTCCAGGCTGGTAGGAGGCGTTTTGCAGACAATTCTAGATTTGACCTGCACTTTTGTCTAAGACACGACTCTAACTCATTTACCTGCCTTGTACCTTTGTGTAGGTTACATGGATCATTTTATTATGTGTCCTTGAGAACTGTTAAAAAAAACTATCAAACTGTCAAGTGATGTTTTTCTGGAGTAGTTGGTATTGATGTTTGTTTTTTCTCTCCGTGAATCTGAAAGCAAGTCATATATTTCTTATTGTAAAATCTTTTCTGCCTGATATATGGAACTAGGGATTTAAACAGATAATGTACTTACAATTCTTGTCAAGTAATGGTTTATTAGATTAAAATTTAGTAAACCGATAACATCCGCTTAAAAGGATTTTTTTAGAGCTGTAGTGCTGCCACCATTTACTAGTCTAGTTTGGAATTATTTACACTACTTATTGCCAACGAGGATAGAGAATTAACTTTATGTGGCTCTGTTTATAAAAATAAACATTTAATAAACTTCATGAGATTTTATACTAATAATGCATTTTTAGTCGTGCTGCATGGCGAAGCAGCGTCGACTTCTCTGGTCTGCTTGGAAGGTGAGGAAGTGTGATGATAGAAAAGTGCATCATCAAAAGCGTTTTTAACATAATGGAAATAGACATGCTGGCAGTAAGCATGTTAGATTTTTGTGAGTTAATGCACTTAATGGAAACAAGTTTTAGCATTCTATTGTGAGTAAGAAGGACCTTTCGTTTGTAAAGTCTCTCCCAGCACATGATTACATTAAAAAAGAGCTATTACACAGTTGGCGTCCACTTTATTAAAACAAAGTGGTAAATTGTGTGACAGCATGTCAGTCTGTTTTACATGGTAATTTTACATCTTTATAGATTGGAAATTATACTCTAAGTATTTCACATATATTCATTTAGTGAACTAATTGCTTTTCTGTTTTATCTTTTATACATCAGTTTAATAATAAATAAGAAAACCTTTTTTTTTTGTTTATTCAGTCAGTATTTAGCCCTGCGACAGACTAGCGACCCCTCTAGTAGGGAGTACCTCACCGTTGCCCATAGACTGCTGGAGATATGCACCAGCCCCCTGACAGATAAAGCGGTAGAATATGGATAAATACATGAATAATATGTATTTAATACAACTGTTTTTTAAAAAAAAAACAGTACATTGTAGAACAATATTTAGCTCATTATCAATAAATCTTTGTTTAATTAATTAATTTAACTTTAGATTAGTTTACACACACACACACACACACATATATATATGATAGCTGTGTTGAAAGAGGAATGGAAGTTAGCCACTTGGTAATAATCTAAAATATACAAGCTCATGTTTTCTTTTATGTAAATGAAGTCCAAATACAGTACAGCTTCTTTTGTTACCTCTACTGCAATAAAACCTAGCGCTACGCTGTATGCAACTTATTTGTGTCCTTTTTAGAATGTGTGCTGCTCCTTTTGCAGAGGACAGATATTCAAAGCATCTCTGTTGAGTCTGAAAGACCCACACCCACTGTGTATTTTTTTGCAAAGCTTATTTGACATTCAACACCAATGAATTATCTGCCATGCAAAGAACTCTGTTCATCTTTTTTTATAATCCTGTTCAAGGTTGTGGGATTCAGTGTTGGAAACAAATAAAGAAAAGAGAGTGTGGTATAAATAAACCACAGCTCATACTTCTTCTCTTTAAATACTTTATAAACGCATTGCAAAATATGTTGAATTTCATGTAATATGTAATTATTTCTTTAAACTTACTTAAACTTAGACTAGTTTTTGAAAGTTTTCTTTTAAGGCACAAAAACTGGCGAAAGAATGAGAACTAAAATCTCTAGAGGAATAAAAACCTAATCAACTTTAAACAGAAACATGCAGCCGTTTAGCCAACGTACCCAATGAGCGACACCAGCTGCGAATATTAAGACAACCAGTGTATTCTGCTTGTACAGCCAATCTAGGGCCATTCATTGAGTGTGCAGCTTGTGGTGTAGGAGTAAAATCAAACATGAATATTTTTTGAGTAGCCTGAAGTAAAAGAATTACTTTAAAGCCCAGTTTGTGCTCTGAACAGTGATGTCTTTGAGGAGTTAGTCTGATAATGTACCAATGTTCTACACTGAAACAGAACGATGTGTTTTTTTCCTCCACCTCTGTGATTATGGTCTCATGTGAGTTTTTTCTTTTTTTTATGATACTACATCTGTATGAAAACAATTCTACTGCTTAAAGTTTTCTACCGTGGTTCTTGGTCATGCTCACAAACAATACCTGGGGAATATGAGTGGAGTAATTACTAAAAGCAATAGCTAGCATACTTTCATTTTATGAGAAGTTTAATGTTTCCTACTTTTTCTAGCCAAACATTTCCAATTATTGCTTGACCTCTGTGATAAAAAACCTGAACAAGCAAACAAAAACAACAACAAAAACAACTGTCATTATGAGGATGATTGAAAATATTCCAAAAAGACACAGATTATAAACATCTTAATAACTTAAAGCTCAGGGAAAAAATAAGGTAACCAGAATCTTTTAGTCTGGGAAGGTTCTAAATAGAAAAGATATTAAGAACTTTTGAAGGAGTGTTCGTCTTACCAAAGTACCTAAAAGAGTGCGAAGGCGCGTGCAGGGGTGATCACATAAGCACCAGCAACATCTAAACGGCAGCTGACTTGAATCCAGCCAGTTGTAGCCAGTGACTAAGAAAAACTGGCACCAAAAGGAAAACTACTGAAACCCAGAAGCACCACTGAGCCATTATGACACCAAGGCTCCTGTTGAATTTGACAAAAAAAAAGCCTCAAGTCCCCTTGGAGATATATTTGGTGGATCGAACAGATCGTGAACTTCTTTTAGTCACGAAAGTTGCAGTACATAAAAAAATGAAAGAATAGAACAGAATAGAATAGAATAGCATAGAATACAATACCTTCCCACTGCATTCTAAAAGTGTGCTACCACAAACTGTATCTAAGCAGCTCTCTCATTTACCAACGGTCTAAGAAATCAAAAGCTGTGGCTGCACTAAATCCCAGTGAAAACAATGGTCCCCAGCTGGTTGAAGAAGAGGATGCCAGAATTTATTCACAGCAATATAAAATAATCCCTGACAGATATTATGGAGAGCTAGCTGTCAGTTGTAGACACCAAGGTAAGCAGACCACTCAGATCTTCTAGATCAAGACTACTCCGCATAGCCAGAACCTTTTCTATTCAACATTATTAACGTTTGTAGACCAGTTTTTCTTAATCAGCTTCTACAATGTCTCTGCAATGTACTTTGTTTGTTTTCTTTTCTTTTGCTCTGTTGATGCAAAATACTAAGAATTGTATTGTTAAAGAAACATGGTAAAAAACAGACCATTTCCCTCTGACTTGGTGTATTCTCATTTAAAAGTTATTTAGGTTATCTTTGTCTGGTTTCTTTATTGATCCTAAACATTTAAACATGAGAAAACAGCAATAAAAGAGCATATCTTTATGGAGGATAAAATGGAGGTTTACATCTTTGCCTCACATATCTCACCTGCACATAGAGGTTTCTACCAACTCTGTGGATTCTGATCCGGTGAAGACGTCCGTCTGCCAGGTTCTTGGGGACTGGGCTGAAGACCTCCGGACTTCTGTCTGTCTGAAGATGGTACCAGATCTGAAGGCTTCCTAGACAAAAAGAACGGGAAACATGTTGAAACATGTAACACGTCTTTGCAAAACTGATTAGCACCCTGGGATAACTGATTTGTCACCAACCTCAGTGTGTTAATTGCAGTGTTTTCTTTTGAACTCCAACAAATTAGAACCTCAAACACTTGTTTCACATTTTCACAAAAGACTCTGAGAAGAAAGGAATGTGTCTCTGCTGTTTGTTAACGAATACTTTAAAAAGTATTAAACTAAGAAAGAAAGTTCCACAAAGTGCAAACGTTTCAGGTTTTACTCTTTAATATTATTAAACTCTCTGAAGGAGAAAGGAGCGGGCTCAAGGAGAGCCTTATTATTTTCATCTTTCAGATGGCATCGCATCCTTCTCTAATATTTAATGAGAGTAAACAGTCAATAATTCATCTTGGGAAAGCAGAGACAGTTCCTTACATGGGTTAATGTAGAAACTGTTGTGTAAATAGAGAATCTTAATGTAAACATTGCCAGGTTAGAGTATTAAACCTCTCTTAAAGCTTATAGAGTGGCTCAGGTTATCCTGAACTATCTGTACAGTTATGCTGCTAAAGGCTTAGGCTGCTGGGTGACATAGGGACCATTTTTCATCATTGTTCTTCGTCCTACTTCTATTCTCCAGTTCTGCATTATTTGTTAGTTCAATGTATAACATTATAGTCCCTGCTTTTTCATGTCACAGTTGGTTAATCTAGCCTAATGATGTTTAGCTGAGACCCTATTTTGGAGGGAGATATCAGGAGGGCTGCTTCCATCTACTTCAGTTATAGATGATAGAGTTGAGCCTGTTTTTCAGTTTTTACTCCTGTTTCTCTCCTAGACACAGCTACAGGCTCAGCTTTTGCCGTGACTAACCATATATGCTCTCTTTGATATGAACACTAAAACATAGCCCATCTCCTTAACTGTTTCATTCCTAGACAGAGCTATAGAGTTAGTTTACCGTTATCCAGTTACAGATCAGAGCTTTTATATCCCTTTCCTATGTCTGCTTCTTTATCTTTCAACACCCAGTCGGCCTCAGATGAGGGCCGCTCACACTTAGCCACATTTTTTTCCTGTTACAAGGGAGTTTTTCCTCTCCATTGATGCTGCATGCATGCTTGGTGTGAGGGATGGCTGTAGAGTCAACGATACAATGCAAGCAAATATCTACTGTCTCTGCACGCTCAGTAGTGAATCCTGCGAGTTCATTGACATAGGTAGAAAACTTTGGAGCAATATGACTGTGCGATCTGATGAAATTGTCTCTGTAAATGGCTTTGAGATGACGTGTGTTGTGAATTGGCGCCGTATAAATAAATGAATTTAACTGAATATATCTTTATACATTTTTTTACTGTACTTATTTTTCTAAATGTATTTTTCACCTTTGTAACCATCTAGATTTGTCTTTTGTATGAAAGATGATTCACGTATTAAAAGCGTCTGAGCACGCTTAACTTCAGAACAGCAAGAATAGCAGTGACACATCGACCAAACTCCTCATCATACGACAGCTCAACATATAAACATTTCATAACAAACTTGTTCACCAGAACCTTTTCTACCCATATGAAAGTCCACAAATATAGCTCCTCACTTCAGGACTGGACAAGTCGATATGTGCTCAGTGTTTCTGGTTTTAACACACACACCCACACTTACACACTCAGACAGCTGCTGCCAGATCAAAGAGTCAGAAAGCTATGCATTGTCAAGTGGAGCTGGGTCAATATTACAATTCCCAGAGTGTAAGTGAAGGGCTTTGTGTTGTGATTCATTTCAGATACTGAAAGTGCTCCACCAGATGAAGGTCACCGTGGATAAAGTGTCTTCTTGCCCTTCACTGTTTACAGAGGCCTGAGGGACACGGGTGTTCTGCTTTAACACACAAGAGTGGATTAGGAGGGTGGCTAAAAACTGCACAAAGGTGCTACACATGTCACTCAATATCATGCTGTCAGTGTGGGTACAGCTTAAACAGTGGCAGCCTAATGCTTCCGGGGCTGTCATGTGTCAGAGACCGAAAATGGTGGGACTCTACGGTGACAGCAAGTTACTGACATCACAACCTACCTCTGAAATGTGATGCAGAGTCTTATAGTTTAGTTGAAAAACAGCAGAGTGTTTTTACTCTTTTGTTCTTTTGCCAAAGGATTTGAAGGCCGTGAGAAATCCAATGAAGGAAGAGAGACAAAGGAGGAGCTCAAGCAAGGAGGTCAAATCATTTCATTTCCCTATAAACACAAATATGCGGGGGTGGATACAGCCTTGTACTAAGACAGCATATGTACCATGGGCTGCCTGTTCACGGTCACAATAGCTTTTCTGTCTCTCATCTTTTATCAGACTTTATTTTCCATTGCGTCGGCTTTCTGTGTTGTTTTTTTTCATATGATGGACAGTTTGAAGTGGAAATATAAACAAACTTATGTCTACTTCAATAACTAAGTCTAAGTTCTGTAACAACTTTCTGATCATATTAATTTGTTTTTTTATAAGGAATGTTTATTTTAGATAAGAGAATCCATAACATAACATGTTAAACATGTATAATATCTGCTCTGCCTCAAATCACAATGTTAAGACAAATGAATTTCTAACATTCTCATTACATCCTGGTGGCCATAATCAGGATGTAAGATGAGTCGAAATACAAAACAAGAAACAGGAGCAGGAGAGAAAACAGAAAGAGTAGGTGCATTACTAAAAACTACATTTAAACACAAACATTCCAGATGATGAAAGTTTAAGACCTAAAAATAATGCAATATGTTATTTTCTGTGACTTTTTTTCCATTTCTATGACACCTTCAAGGCAAATTCAAACACGCTTAACTTTAAAGTTTGCTGTGTATTGTTGTTGTGTACACACAATAATGCTCAAAATTAAAAAAAAGAAATATCCTGCATTATATATTATCAGCAGAGGGTTGTTAGAGTTACAGCCTCTAGTAGCTGTCTTCTTATCAAACATCTTCTTGACGCTCTGTGGATTGGCTCATGTTTATTATGTAATATGGAAATGCTTTTCTGTCAGTATTGTATTTCACATAGATTAAAACGGCTTGTGCGTTAGTCAGTGTCCTTGGATGGGTTCTGTTTGTTGATCATCCATCGTGTTAACTGGAGTTCAGGAGGATTACAGCTGGATCCTTCTGCACAGAGCAAATTCTATTTTCCCCCACTATCTCCATCCGCCTCCAAGTGAACTCTCTGAGTGTTAAGTGGACCTATTCACAGCCAAAGAAGCTATCTTCAGAGTAATTATGCAAGATCATTTGGTAACCATGACAACACATTTGTCTCAGTCAGAGAGTGAAGGTATTTTTTGTGATAAGCACTGAGTTAAATGGGTGGGTTAAACCAAAGAAAAGACATGAAGTGTTGTTTGTGTGCGTCTGCAGAGTGCAGCTTCAGAATGTGTGAAAAGAGTGAGAAGCTGTATTTTAGTTCTGTCCTATATCCCACATTTAAGGTATGTCTTTGCGAGACCTGAAGGTTACACCATCAAGCTGTCCCACATCCATGTTGGCTGCCTTTCATAAATTGTTGCTTGCAGGTTGGTGAGGGCAAGCATGATGGCCGCCTGCATGCTCGTCCAACTCTCTCAGTGGGTGTAAACTCTTTGTGATCTCCATCAAAAACACCTGCACAGTTTAATGCCATCAAACACAAAAGCTCTGCAGTTATTCTGTTCTAACAAAGCCTCAAACTGTTCAGCTTCATTTTTACTACTCATGTGTTATAGTCAGTCAGAGGCACAGATGCCCAATATACAAAAGGTTTGCATGTAAAAAAAAACACATGTAAAATTCATACAATTTAAAAAGGTCATCTGCGGTGCCAGGTGCCCTACGAGTTTATGTGTTTAAAAAGGGCATAACAGCAGGCACGAACATTTAGCATGTTAGCATTTATTAATATGCAGAACATATGCTGATCATCAGAATGAGCAAAACCACTGGGAGGAAAATATGCATATGTAATTACTTACTACCTGCAGTGTAATTATCAAACCTGAATCAGAATGAGGTTGTAGTTTACACTTTTCTATTTAGCAGGTGTGGATATTTGAATTACACACAAAAAATAAACAAATGTGGAGACACACTTTGTATCAGACAAAATAAATTGTAGGGAAAAACTCCTAACAAGCCTTAGCTTGATGGATCATTCCAGCCAGAAGTGCTGAATTCATGTCAGAAGTGGGAAGCCATTGGGGTGTTTTTTGACCTAGTTATTTAGAAAAGTAAATTCAACAAGTCTGTCTTTTTAAAATGAGAATTATAAACACAACAAACTAATTGAAGCACTCATGAACATAAAGCTGTTGTTTACCATAGAGAGTAAATTGCTCTCTATCAATTGTGTGCTAATTTTCTCTCCTGATCACTACCAGCCGTAATAATACAATTTTGTTATCAACATAATAGGTTATGTACCAAGAAAACTTCCATTTTCACAGTCTTACAACAAGATGGGAAGAACCGGAGGAAATAAGTGTAAAAAAAAGACGTCCCGTCCAAGTCCAGCGATGACAATCAAGATGTTAATCCTGAAGAGTCAAATAGCCCAGATTCAATTAAAGTACATTTAAAAACACTTTATTTATCCCAAAGGGAAATTTGATGTTGTAGTAACTCCTTTTTGTTTTCTGTTAACCAGTTGTTGTAGGTGTTGATGGCTGTAGGCAGGAAGGATCTCCTGTAGAGGTCTGTCTTGCACCGGCTCTGGCGAAGCCTCTGACTGAAGACATTGTGTTGTTATTTAAAAATCGTCTGACGAGGATGCTCTCTGTTGTCCATAATCTAAATCATTCTGGTTTGTGAAATAATCTCCAGAGGTTCCAGAGGAGCTCCTAGAACTAAGCCGGTCTTCTTTATTAGCTGAGTACTTCTGCAGGTAATAGGACTCTCTCTGGTACTGGAAGTCCAGTTCAGAAAGGTTTGTCAGGTAGTCTTTCATCCAGGCAGTGATTGATGCCTCCACCTGAGTCTTCAAGAGCTTCTCACTAAGTAAGATGGGCTTGATCCTGCATTTGCTAAAGCTATGATTACAATGACCTACAAAATATTCAGAAGTAATTAGACGAATTGAAGACAAGGCTAGTAGCCACAGTACCAGAGCAAGTATTGACAGCGCTTCCATGGAGCTTCTGGACATGGCTGAAAACTACCGCAGGCTCCTAAAAATGTCTGTTGTTGGCTTCACTGAAGGTACAGACACTGCACAGCCACTGGACTTTTTTTAGTCTTGGCTACTTGACATTTTGAATACAACCACCAAGACGGGCCACATAAAGCTGGAGAGAACCCACTGCTCCTTACCAGCCCCGGAAATGAAAACTGCTGCTTTGATTCCACGTGTTTAGAGTCAAGCAAAGAGTCCTGGGGGTGGTGCACGAGATGAGACAGGACAGCAGCTTAATAGTTCCAATGTCTCTTTTAAAGATGTCTTCTTCTCAACAGTGATGAAGAACAAATTAAGGCATTTGATCAAGTGGAAGACCAACTTATGCCTTGCTGTCGACAGACACTCTTCAGGTAATAAACTGAGCCTCCAAAAGGAGCTGTAAGCCTTCACTGAATTGCTGCCTGGATAATGACTCTGTGGGCAATCGTGGTTCTTCTACTGAGGCTAACAACTCATGCTTCCTTTTCTAGATGCTGCTTTTGCTGTAACCTTTCTTAATTGAGTGGTATAGTTGCTAATGGTGTTTGAATGGTGCTTGTCTCTAACAGTCTCTCTGGTCCAGGAAGGCAGAAACAGGTTTTGTTAGGAACTCGAGCTTCTAAGATGTGAGGAGGCTCCACAGCCTTATTCAATTAACCCAAAACCAAAGCATTTATTAATTGTGTTAAGTTTCTATATAATACCGCAATCAATAGACTTCTGGAGTAAGAATGGAAACAAGACTTGTTTCGGCTGCCATCAGAACAGTGTTTGTGAGTGAAGTCTCAGTACTTTGGCAGGGTTGGAAATCTGACTGGAATTGTTTAAAAAATGATTTTGAGTTACATTGGAGTGAAGTTGGCTGGTTAAAATGGAATTTCCAGCAGGACCCACAGTGAGTGTCTCTCCGGTGTGGTAGGAGGGCAATACCCAGTTGGCAGTGGCTCAAACATCTGGAAATGAATCTAGTGGAGCTCAACTGCTGTATACTTTAGAAGACAAGATCCATGTTTGAAAAAATAAATCACTGAAATCCCAAAACGTGCAGACTAGTTGTAGAGCTGGAGACTCAATATAATGGGAAAGAAGCATATGGTTTGAAGCAACCTCAGCAGTGAGAAGTCCACTCATGCTCATTTAGTTTTAGTGACTGTTGTTACTAGAAAGAACATTTTAGTGTTCTGGAACAAAAAGTCATGGTACAGCTTTGTGATTGACTGCGATCTTAGTGAACACATCACCTGTATCCTTCACTTTAAAACAGATGCCTTCTACAAGATCTGGGGCCCCCGCTTGTTTCATTTTGAGCCCATGTTGACAGCCTACAGTGATTGCTATGTTGATTTTCTAGATCAGCGTTACCTGGTTTGGTGACTTTGTCTTAATTGGTAACTATTTAACAGCACCTTCTGGTCTTGCCATGCCAGTTGCTCACCCTACCTGATTTACTTAATTCTCTGCCTAAAGTAATGTTGCTTCATTTGGTGTTTCCTCTTGTTTTATCTGTTTGGAAACTGTAAGAGTTGATCATTTTTACCTTATTTTCTATCCTCTATTAACTATAAAGCATTTTGTCTAAAAGTTATAAACAAATAAAGTTATTACTTTCATTGTTGACCTGAAATATGGAAGTGTGATAAAAAAGCAAACAGCCTTGATACCAACATACTAACTGCACTGAGCTTTTCAAATGTCAAACAACATGTTTATCTTTTTCTGCCCAGTGATTATAGTATTCAATTTCACTTCATTTGATCTGAAATGTCTGTGGTCAGACAACCGGGGGTTTTTATGTGATAGCAAGGGATAAATGTTGGGCAGCTTTGCATCTGTCGATTTGTTTTCTCATCCATGAGAGGCTGCAGTGCACGAGCACAGGCGGGTGAAGATATATGAACACAGGCACAACTCACTTCAGTAATTAAGTAATCAAGGAAGAGTAATGCAGATTAGTCTCTATCCACACAGATGCAGCTCGCCTCTGTCCCAACATCACAAACCATTAACATGATAGTGACTCCATCAAATTACTGACAATATTTAATCAACGGATGTTTTTATTCTACTTTTAATAAATAAACACAACTATTGAGCACCATTGTGCATCAGCTGAATAGTCACTCGTTCAGATAGAGCCTCCAGTCTCTGTTAACATGAGACACTGACTAGAACACACTATGTAGGTTCACTCCACCCACCAGGAGCCGACCTGCCACCCAGCCTCTCCTAGAGATAATAGCTTTATTTCTTAAATCAGGCGCTGTTGTTGGGTAATATAATCCATCTTCTGGTATCACTATAACAACATTAAATGACCCTAAAGACGGCCACATGCTGAAATGTTTCTGCTTATAAACTTTGTTCCAAGGTGGCATAAAGAGGAGCACAAATGGTGATATAAAAATTTCAACTTGTGTTGTTGAAGTTGGGCCCAAAATATTTGGATCTTTAAAATAATATTCTAGAAGTATATTTCTTTTCATACATTTGCTAAACCTGCAATATATTAAGTGGAGTAGAGTTATGCTTGAGAGCATGAGATTAGTTTTATCACTAGGTTCAATGAGAACACAGTAAAGATGAATTTGTTCTGTGGGGTCTAGAACTGGTGGCATGGTACCACTTTGGTAGCCATACTGTGAAATATCCCCTGTAGATCAGATATGAACATAAACTGTTAATCCAGGGGTAGGCAATTCCACTTCCAAAGGGGCCAGTATCCTGCAACTTTTAATTTGTCCTCAGTCCAACACACTTCAAACAAGTAACTAGATGATTAAAAGGAATCTGGAGAAATCGACTGAATACTGATGAGCTAATTCAGCCATTTGATTTAGATTTGTTGGACCAAAAAGAAATCTAAAAGTCCCTCAGGAACTGGAATTACCTGTGTTAAGCAGTGTTGTATGTTAACTGTATTGAGCAGCCCTTTGTGTATTATGATGCATAGAGCAGCTGCATCAGATCAAAGGATTTCACAGAGATAAAGCTTTCATGGGTTTGAAGCTTAGGAGCTGTGGATGGAAAAATCTCAGAAAAAC
>JAUZNJ010114519.1:0-19728 GCA_034780135.1 Jordanella pulchra | reverse complement strand
ATCAAGGACGCATTAGCAGAAACAACCGATAGGGGGCGTTAATCAAACACCGGGGATCCTTCTTCCCGTTAGCCCCGTCAAAGCTGCAATATCCGAGCCCTGACATTGCGAAGATGGAGGCTGTTATGGTTTAGACCCCGGGCTTCGCTGAAAGTACACACAGTGAGTGTTAGAGGCATTTTCGGAAATAACAACCAAGCCCATCAAGTTAAAATAATAAACAACTAATTAGCCAGTGAGCCATAGTTAGCGTCTTTACAAAGTTAGCTAGCAGAAACGACGGCAAAGCTAACGTCAACGAAGAGGCTAACGCAGCAAACATTATCAGTGCTAGCTCCAGATTACTAAAACGTAGTTTCAAAAAGGTGTCACGTTTGAAAACGAGATATACAGGATTTTACAAGTGGTTGTTTTTTCACAGGCCAGGAAAACTGTATCGTTACATATAAGCAAAGCTAACGCTATCTTCAGCTAATGGCATTGTAAGAAAATGATGATGTTTTGATGCTAGCTAATGCTAACCAGCTGCTCAGTTCGATTCCGTTTCCTGGTTTATTTTCCGCGATTTGCCAACGATCCTGGGTTTGAACATGAATCGGGTCGTCAATTCTGTACTTTAAAAGGGTAAATATAGTTTGTTTTATAGGTGACTGATGTTTTTTCTAATAAGTTTGAATGATGTAAACAGTACTAAACATCCGGCTTTCTGATGGATTATCCTTACAGTGAATAGGTTGCCTGTATGAGTGGTGATGGTTTTAAATATACCAGTGTTGCTTACATTTGCATTTGTTGAAGGCGTGCCGAAGGGTTTGCTTTTATAAAGCTGCTCTTTCATCATATATATGCCTTGCGTTTTGATCCTGCATGTCTGTACCAGGACTCCAGTTTTGCTCAATCTTTTTGCTCAAACTACTTAAAATGAACATTATTTTCTCTTGTACGAATAATATTACCAAATCTGAGGAAAATGTTTTAAACAGCTGGTTCGGTTAATATTAAACACTAACTGTAAAAGTTGAGCTGCTGGATCTGTGTGTTTGCAGGTGGGAGGCAGGAGGTGTGAGTGAAAAGCCCCAGACACCAGCAGCATGTACTCCGAGTGGCGCTCCCTGCAGCTGGTGGTACAGAGCGACCAGGGTCACCTCAGTGTTCTGCACACCTACCCTCCCAATGTAGGTACAGAGGTGGCAAACGCAGTGGTCAAGCCTCTGGGCACAGCCGTGAGCCCTGTGGCCACAGAAAACATCCTTAAAACGGACAAAGAGGTGAGAAAGTGGGCAAATATCATGTTAGAAAATCTTCAGATCTTTCAAACTCTCTTTCGTATCTGTATTTAAGCATGCTTTACTTGTCAGTAGATGGGAAATATTGAACCACCACCCTAAAAAGCAACTGAATTATTACAAATTGGGGAAACTGCGCTTTTGTGTAAAGCACACAATTTGTATTTTTTATACTAGACAAGCAGTTTGTTTACAAAAACTGTAAACTCCCTTTTTCTATGTCTATAAACATGTAATTAAACCTTTTGATTTTGTTATCAGTTTTGTTTAGAGTCGAGTAAAAATCAGATGTATGATCCAGAATAGGGAGTAATCATCTAATCGCTTCACTTTCTGACACTAACCTACTTCTGCAATCAAAGTCCAAGAAGCCAAACCAAGTTCGTAAATTTCAGTTGTCCAAATTCAGATATTTGGATCGTAAAAGAAACTAGAGATCAGTATAAACCGGCATAAAACACGATCTGTTTGTCTTTAGCTCCAATATTGAAAATTTGTGGTAGTTCTAAAGTTTTTCCGAAGCTTCTTCCATTCCTAGTTTGTTTGTGTTTATTTTGTTTTTGTTAAAATCGGCACAAAAACTTTCAGATTTAAAAGCAAGTTCCAACAAATTTTTAATGTTAATCTTGTATTTGTTCGTCTTCAGTCAGACTGTTTGCTATTTGTTTGTAAATTGTTGGTCTTATTTTAGCAAACCTATAAATGCAGTGTACTTTGTTAGGTATTTTTGTGCTTTTATGTGTACATGTTTGAAACTGAAGTTATTTTTTTTCTTATGACATCTCAGTTATAAAGAAAACCTGCTGACTTGTATTCTTTTTATGCAGTAAATAACTTCCATCTCTGTGGGAAAGGAAAGTAGATTTATTTAACCGGATAAATATTTAATCCTTAAATTCTGGCTGGCCGTTTACCACTCACATTTGATCGAGCTAAAAATCTGTAGATTTTGGTCACCAGCTGATCTTTCAGTACATATTTTATGCTAAAGGAATGAATGAACAGAAAACTTGTGGGGACTTAAAACGGGGAATCTTGTCAGTTCTGTTTTTCTGGTGTTCACTCGTCAGAGTCCTTTAAAATGCAGAGACCAAAGCCTCATCATTAAATATTGTTGTCTTTAAGCCTTTTGCATGTTTCTAAAACACCATGGAAAAAACTCTGGACCTTCTACACAGTTCAGTAAAATCATTTGACTCATGATTGGAAAAACTCCTGTTTCCCAGGTGAAATGGACCATGGAAGTTCTTTGTTATGGGCTGACCCTTCCCTTAGAGGGGGACACCGTCAAGCTGTGTGTGGACGTGTACACGGACTGGATGATGGCCCTGGTGTCTCCCAGGGACTCGATGCCCCAGCCTGTGGTGAAGGAGCCCAACATGTACGTCCAGACCATCCTCCGACATCTATACAACGTATTTGTGCCAAGGTATGGGAGAAACTAAAGGCTCTTTTTTTTCCTCATCTCCATATTTGGTTCCTGCTCATTACCTACATTATGCTGCTTTCCTACCCACTGTTAGTTAGTAAGCAAACCGTTTTTTGGTTGTTTTCTGAGACTCTTTGTGTTTGTGCCTGCAGGCCTGAGCAGCACAGTCTGAACCACATCAGGCTCTGCCAGCAGGTTCTGACTGCGGTCCAGAAGCTGGCACGAGAGTCTGTATCCATGGTGAGGGAAACCTGGGAGGTGCTGCTGCTCTTCCTGCTGCGCATCAACGACACTCTGCTTGCTCCACCGTCGGTTGGCGGTAAGCCAGGCTCCAAAGCCTTTATTCATTCGTTCCTCATCGGCCGCTAGCAGCGACTTAACTTTACTCCTTCCTTCAGTGGGAGTAGCAGAGAAGCTTGCAGAGAAGCTGATGGCTGTGCTGTTTGAGGTGTGGCTGCTGGCATGCGCCCGCTGCTTCCCCACGCCGCCATATTGGAAGACTGCACGGGAAATGCTGTCCAATTGGAGACATCATCCTCCTGTGGTGGAGCAGTGGAGCAGAGTAGCTTGTGCTCTGACTTCAAGGTAAAGTTGAGTTTAGTGCGGTCATTAGCATAATGAAGGAGGCGCGGGAAACAAAACAAAACAAAGTTCAATGAAGTTGATTGTTTATCTGCTCTTCGGATCTGTTTAATTTGGTTTCTATTTCCAGGCTGTTGCGGTTCACCCACGGTCCATCCTTCCCGCTTTTTAAAGTTTCTGATGAAGATGCCAACCTGATCCCTGTAGAGATGGACAATGACTGCGTGGCACAGACGTGGTATCGCTTTCTCCACATGATCGGGTGCAAATCCTCTCCTCAATATAGTTTCATTCATCTGGAAAAAAAAATGTAGCTTTAATTGTTCTGCATATTTGTCTGCTTCTCTTTTTCAAGGAGAAGTGGACCTCATCTGTAGCTCCTCTAGTTCCTGTAAAATATTTAAACAATAGCTACATGAATAGCTGGACTTTATCTGATCCAGTCCAGCTCCCATCCTGTCATCTGGTGCTTTCTTCTTCATCCAGCCATCTCACTAACTTCCTGTCTCCTTTAGTTGGAAGCTGTAAACTTAACTTCATCTGTGACTTGTTTCCAGCAACCCGGTGGATTTGAGCAACCCTGCCATAGTGAGCACCACCCCGAAGTTTCAAGAGCAGTTTCTGAACTCCAGTGGGATTCCCCATGAAGTCGTATTGCATCCATGTCTGAAGCAGCTCCCCCAGATCTTTTTCAGGGCCATGCGGGGCATCAGCTGCCTGGTTGATGCTTTCCTAGGTGAGAGAATGTAGAGACAAACGGCTCACTTGTGAGATTGGAGACAGAGCTGATGCTTAGGAAGACGATTAAACTGTTAAAGATAGGATGCTCAATATGTGATAACATATTAAAATGTAACCAAGTAATGAAATATTTGCTGTTTTCTGGTGCCAAGAAAAACATATTCCTTCAGTGTGTTGCCTCCTCATGACTTCGCCATGAAGGCACTGCAGCCTGTCGTCAGGCTGATCAGGTTAGGCTCTTTTAGGAAGGCTGAATAAAGTTCGAAGCCTCTCACTAAGCTACTTAGCTTGAACCTCAGCGTCTCTTTTAACGTTTCTGTGCTGAGAAAGTGGGCGTGTTGTTAACTGGGCGGGCGTGGTCAAAGTAGGAGCCTCCTGTAGGGGCGGGTCATTGCTTCTTTACGTAGAACGGTGATGGACGTGACTTTGATAAGAGCTCTATAACATCGCTCAGGAAGTTACTTTTGCATGATCTAAACCCTTTAACAGTTGGATCAATCTGATTTGAATTATTTAATTTATCATTCAGCGATGCCAGTGAGTGTGACAGAGACACCTGTGGTGTGTTTGTGTGTTAAGGATTGGGCTCCATTCTCACATTTATCACAATAGAAATTAAATTATCTTTTTTTTTATTCCTTTTTTATGTTGAAACTAGTGATGGACAGAAGGACTCTGGAATTACTTATTTGATTTCCAGTAAAAAAAAAAGTATGTCTTACTTAAAGCTATATTAAACATAACATTTTTCTTATTGCAGCTTATTTATCCTGTCAGTGAGGTGCTCTAGATCAAAGCATGAAATCATTTCCATCAAGGGAATCATAACATTAACTTTTATCTGTCTTTTTCTCATTATTTTTGCATGACCTAAGAATAAAACAAAGATGGGTTCATTATCCGCCTCATTCAAGAAACATGTCAGCATGTATTTTTCTCTTTACACTGTAGGTGTCTCTGTTGAAAAGAGAGACGTACGCGAGAGGG
The DNA here is from genome assembly GCA_034780135.1 of Jordanella pulchra. Classification (NCBI taxonomy): domain Eukaryota; kingdom Metazoa; phylum Chordata; class Actinopteri; order Cyprinodontiformes; family Cyprinodontidae; genus Jordanella; species Jordanella pulchra. Next base: position 14,703 of record JAUZNJ010114519.1, on the reverse strand, counting down.
CGTTCTCTTTTTGTCCTGTGCTGCTCTCTCATGGTACACACATCAGCTGATGACTTATTTAAAGAGACATGGAAATGTGCTTTTTATTTATTTATTGTTTTGTTCTTTTTTTTTTTCGTGGTGATTGTGTTAAAGGTCCAGTGTGTAGCATGTACCGTTTCAATCAAAGGAAAAATACCTTCAAACTGTTCAGTGTCAAGCAAATAATCAAGCTGCTCTGAGGCTTGATTATTGGGCTACAGTAGGATAACAAAAATCTTATTTGAAGTTTCTGTTGAACTAAAAGACGAAATGTTGCACACTGGAACTTTAAGAACTATAAGCATTGCTTCTAAGCAAACAGTAGCTCACCAATATTTCAACTAAACTACATGATCATCAACAGGGGACTCCTGCAGTCCTAAAGAGTCAATCAACAGCAGTTCGTTTCTAATCTTGGTGATTCACATCTAACTGTTCTAACGCATGTCTGCGAATGAAGACGGGCTTTGATTAGCTCTCTCTTCCTAAATCATCAACTCTTTCTCTATCACTTTCTGAGACGCTGATTTAAGATTGAATGTATTGTTTTTTTTTTCTCTGGTGACATTATCTTTTTGTCTGCAGGCATATCACGACCCCGGGCTGACAGCGCCCCGCCCACCCCAGTCAACAGATTGAGCATGTCTCCACCTCCCTCCGTTGCCAACACTACGCCCCCCCACAGCCGCAAACAGCGGCACGCCGCGGTTGTGAAAACTGCCAGCAAAAGCTCAACTGTAAGTCTAAATGTTGCCTGTTTTAGGGCGATGTTGGTGTGTTTTTTTTTTTTTTTCTTGTATCTGTGTTGGCTGATCACATGCATGTGTCGGCCGATCTATTAGTGCATTCAGCAGCCGTGCTTTGAGGTCATGTGGAGTACATGCGTCGTCGCTCCCCTGCATTTGCTGTGGAGCTAAATCGGGGACATAATTTGTTTAAACTAGAAATGGGTCATTTGAAACAGAAAAAATGTTTGGAAGCTAGAAAAAAAAGATTTAAAACTGAAAAGTATTTTGGAAACTGATAAGGAATGAATCTAAACAATGTTTTTGAAACTAAAAAGAGAAGAAAAAGAAATAAAAACAGTTACAAAAACAACAATCCCAAATTGTAGATCATGCCTAGAAGATGTTTTTTCCCCACTGTTCCTGAATGCAGCAGCTGGAAATGTTTTTTTCCAGGTACCTAAACTGTGTCCTTCTACACACCCCAAGTCATATAAGCCCCGCCCCCACGAAGAGGGAACAGCAGTCTGAAGCAAAAAAGAATCATAAACCTTAAAAAAGCATTTAAATGCTTTTTTTAAAATGTTTTTCAGTTAAAACATTATTTTAACCAACTTTATGGCCCCAATTTAACTCCATAGTTTGTATGGATGCATCGAAAATATTTGGTCGAAAATGGACAAAGCTCCATTTTCAATTTTTGGCAGATGAACATTTAACACCAAAATAACGCTCCCAAAACTGGCAATGACACGACAAACGGCACATGCAGCTTGGGGGGAAAAGGATGGCAAGCAAACAGCACGGCCAGCATGCAGAAACGTTGTTGAGCATAAGAAGTAAAGCAGAGTTTTTTTAGAGTTGAGTGCACCGCAGACGGGTTTAGAGTGCGTTTAAATGTCCACATCAGTGTCACTGCTGTGGCACAAAGATGATGCCATAGAAATCCAAACATCACCCCTCACCATTCTGTATATATGAGAAAAAATGCGACACGGAAAAGGAAACCAAACACCAAACATGTCCGCTCCGTCTGTGGAGGAAGTGTTTGAAAAAAGGAAGAAAGTTTCCCAATGAAAAAAGTCAGTGGTAAAAAAAATATGTTAGTACTTTTGTTATTGAATAATTTCTTGAAATGCCTTGGGTTTAAAAAAAATAATAGTTTTTTTTTAAAGAGTTAGTACTCATTGTAGCCAAAATTTAAATGATTTTAATATTTGGCAGAATAACTTCTTGCTGTTTTGGTTTTGGCTTTGGCCAAGAGTTTTAATTTTGGTGCATCCCTTATAATTTGCTATAAATTGCTGAAGGTTTATTTAATTTGTTCACAGAAGTTTATTTTTTTTTTTACTTGTTTAAATTAAGACTTGCGTATCATTTACTATTATTGTGTTATTGTCATGTAAATGGAGACAGTAGAAGAAATATCAACTCCAAGAATTGTCCCTGAAATATTAGCAGAACATATCGGGGGTCAGTTAGACTGATGTTAGCAATGATCTGTTTCCTGGCATCTTTTTTTTTACATTTTATATTGATTCAGCTTCGTCCTCTAAAGGAGTTTAAGGTTTTATTGAGAGCAAAGAGAACAAACAACATATGATCCCGACTAGAGACACAGCGACGCTGAAATCTCAAACTCAATGTTGATATCCAGGAAAATATTTTATACTCAATAACATTTTCAGACAGACAGTTTCCTGTCTCCCCTTAGAACATGCTTTCTCAGCAGATTCACAGATGCTAGTTAAATTAAATTAACTAAAATGCAAAATAAAAAAAACCCCGAAATCTAAATTAAACAAGAGCAAAAATATTCTAGCAACATCTGTATTTATTATTAAAACAAAAATTGAGAATCAAAACGTTTAACAATCTGTGGCAAAAGAACCCAAAACTGTCCTCATGATTAAACATGGTGGTGGGAGCATCATGCTGCGGGAATTGATGGAAAGATGGACGGAGCCCCAAATTATCATCGCTTTTGAGTGATGATTTATCAGCTTTTCTTCATCCTGTTTTTATTCATCTTTCACATTCTTTTATTGTCTGTTGGAAGTTGCTTGTCTCCTCTGCAGGCAGCAATATCTTTCTTGGTTTAAAGGAAAAAGATCTAATCTAATGCCAGGTGTATAAATAACAGCAGGTTTGAATGTAAATACAGGACAGCACCTGTGAGAGAGGATAGAAACCTGAACATACCACTACAGCTACAAGGGAAAGGTTTATAATGGAGGTTGTGAAACAAAACGTACTAAGTGCCTCCAATATACAACAGCAATGTAAAAAGAGCGCTCTTGGTTTAGTTTTTATGAAGTTGCACTTTATTTTTGGTTTCTCTATTTCTTCTTTATGTCTTAACAGATTTTTTTTTTGCATGCAACAATAAACTGAACTAGAAACCTAAAAATAGCCGAGTTAAAACTGACACATTAACCAAAACAGATATATAAAAACAGCAACAGGAGAATGTCTGCCTTCAGCGAGCGAATGCATCCAAGGGCGTTCTGGAAACGACGTTGCTTGTTCTAAAATGATCCAATTATTTTTATTTAAAAATATTGAACAGTGGTTCAAAATCTACCAGTTATTCGTTTTTTTTTTTTTGTTTTTGTTTTAAATCAAAACCTCACACTTTATTTGAAAGTTAAGAAATAAAAGATCTTCTGGTATGAAGTCAAATCTCACATCTTAATTTAATCACACAGTCCACAGTATGTGTGGGTATATGTACGTATGCTGGGGGTTAGTATCAGGTTTTAAAAGCTAATACAATGTTGGAGCAACAGTTCTCCTAAAATCTCAGCAGCATTATCAGTTATTTCTCAAGGACTTGGCACAAGCAGCTCATAAAATCCTCAGTAAACGCTGAGGATCTTTGCTAAGGGTAGGAATTTACTGAGAGGTCAAAGATTAGTTCCTATTTGTTTTGCCTTATTTATTTTTCGGTATCTGAACAATTTCTCTTTTTTTTACTTTTAATTAAGATTGTTTGGAAAAGAATATATGTTTCATACATTTTGAAATAACCTTTATTTTCCTTCCCATTTTCCTTTTCCTAAAAATAAGTCGCTTGTTTTTAACCAGAAGAGCAGCACCTGGGGGTGTAGGAACCTTAATGTCTGGATACAAATACATTTACACTCAGTAATAAATTACTGTGTTGGTTCAAGTTTTTTCGACTGGAACCTAAAATGTGGAAAAGTTGAAGGTGTTTGAAGTGTGACTATTTTAGTAAAGCTTTGATTCCTCTCTTTATCCCGTTACGGTCTCCTCTGTCCTCTCTCCTCCCTGCAGAGCAGCAGTAGTCAGCCGGCCAAAGCATCCCAGCAGCAGCAGCCGTCCTCTTCCCCGACTCTGCTCTCCAGCCCCAATCAAAGCAGCTGGGAGGCGCGGCCCCTGCCGGCCCCGGCGCGGCCCAAGGTCAACAGCATCCTCAACCTGTTTGGCCAGTGGCTTTTCGACGCCGCTCTGGTCCACTGCAAGCTCCACAGCGGCCTCAGTCGGGACCCCAGCATGACCGGTAAGAAGGGAGCTGGCTGATGATGGGGATTCATTGGATGCATGTTAGAACCGTATGCGTGTTCTGTTGCTGTTCATTAGTGTGTCTTTATTTTGTTTTTCTTTGGTGGTGTTGTTCTGTTTTATGTAAGTCGTTGGGATGTTTTTCCTTCTTTTTTTTTTAACCGTCTCTCTGAAACTTTGTACCTTCTCTGTGTGGAGGGCTTGGTTAGAAGCGGCCATGGATCCTAAACCTTTTGCATCTGACAACTAGCTTAACTTGGCTATCCCTTCAACTGGTAGTAACTCCTTTATCTGTAAAATCCTCTCTGTAGGATTCAGTAAGCACTTAATAATAAGTTTGGCTAAATAATTTGGCTGATCATTGGTTCTCCTTATCTCTTCTCTTTGGTGTAATGTCCTGCACGTTTCTAACATGTCTGATTACTGTCAAATACTTCCAGTGGGTCAAAAGTCATGTATCAAACGCAACAAAGATACAATTCCTGCCTGATATGAATTGATCCCAAAATACCGGATCTGCTTTGATTTTTGTCTCTCTTCACTATTTCTGTTATCTTGCAGCCTCTTTTATCCAAATTCTCCTTTCTTATAAATCTTGTAAGTAGGAACGGCAGCTTCTTTTCCTCACTTGATTTGCGTTTCTTGACAAATCTTCCTGCTTTTCAGTTGAATTTCTCATGATCATTACCACCATGGTTTCCATGTCCCCTCTCCTTGTCATATATATATTTATACATGTGTGTAAAACAAGCACCAGCGTTCTGCGCTTTTCCAAAGGTGATGAAATGGATTTCACCAACTGACCATTTGTCTCAAGCATAATATTGCCAGTTTTTTGACAATGCCACCCCCCCCCCTCTCCCTCCCATTTCAGTTATTTTTATTTATTTATTTATTTTGGGTCATGCTAATCTGTATTATTGCGTTTCAGATCTTCCTCCACTTTAACTTCTGCATTAATGTTTGGTTTTGTGTAATTCTTCTTTTATTTGTCGTGTTCTCAGTTTACTTGCGTTGTGATTTTTGTTTCTTTTTTTGTTCTTTTTTTTGATGCCTCTGTGCATGAAGTGAATGATCTGTACTTGAGGTGACAGCCATGTAACTGCAACATCATGAAAGCTGACACAGGGATTTTGCTCTGCCATTACGCAACTTAATGACTCAGTTTAGCACGGCTACGCTACACGTTTGTAACACTAATAGGTGAGGCTTGTATTGCAAACTCTTTGTGTCAGATTTTCTTTTTTTTTTTTTTGAATGCTTTTAAAGGTTTGTTTGAAGTCGACATATTCTGATTTTCTTCTCTTATCTGGATAAATATCTTCTTTTTGTTGCTTTGATGTATTAAATGTCTACAGAGGGCTTCTTATATTCACCTGTCATAGATACGTTTGTGCTTGCCTGTCTCTTAATAGCTGCATGCTTAAAAATGACCACATCGTTCCTCTCATTCCTTCTCCTCCTGCTCACTGCAGCAATAGCCACTCAGATGGGTTTGGAGCTGAGAAGGAAGGGTTCCCAAATGTCCACTGACTCTATGGTGCCCAACCCCCTCTTTGATATCAACGAGTTCCCAGAGAGCTATGAGTCAGGAAGAGCCGAAGCCTGTGGGACACTCTGTCGCATCTTCTGTAGCAAAAAAACTGGAGAGGATATTCTTCCCGTTTACCTGTCAAGGTAGGAAAACAAACCCTTCAGATTTCATCCGTGGTGTGTTGCTATCAACCTCTAACAGTCTGGGGTGTAGGAAGTTTGATTTGAGTGTTTGCTTGGTTTGGAAAAAACACACAAAATAGACATAAAGTTATAATTGAAACATTTGTAGTTTTCTATTTTTCTTGCTCCTTCAGTTACCTAATCTGAAGCTTAATAATTAGGACAAGTCAGACCTTCATTTAAAACATGTTTTGGTTATTGAATCCAAATAGGTCTGTTTTAATTTAGAACTTAAACTGAATCTTTGGTTTTAATGTCCATTTTTCTTTCATTTTTTTTACCAGGAAAAAGCTTCAGTCCCTCTTTAAATGTCCTTACAGCTGCAATCAGATTTAGCAAAACAAAATCAGACAAAACAGTCCAGATGTCCAAAAAGCTTTGCTTTGGTTGTATAGCAGGTGTTATCTGTAACCAGTGTTTTCCTCATCGCTCTGTGCAGGTTCTACATGGTTCTGATCCAGGGTCTCCAGATCTCTGATTTCATCTGTAGACCCGTTCTGGCTTCTATCATTCTTAACTCTTCGTCTCTTTTCTGCACCGACCTGAAGGGCATCAATGTTGTTGTGCCCTACTTCATTGCTGCTCTGGAGACTATTGTTCCAGACAGGTGAGACTGTTTACATCTCAAACCGTTTTTATCTTGCTGTTTGTCCCTACCTTATGTCACTCATCGTGTGTTATTCTTTCCTCTCTGACACCTGCTTTATTTTAGGGAGCTGTCGAAATTCAAGATGTATGTAAATCCTACAGACTTGAGGAGAGCCTCCATTAATATCCTGCTTGCCATGCTGCCTCTGCCTCACCACTTTGGAAACATCAAATCGGAGGTAAACCCTCCACAGACTCCACCCTGTTGTCTCTCTTCACAACAAAGACCCTGTTTTACAAGGCCGTCGAGGCAAATCCACCCAAAAAGGCTTAAAGAGCAAAACAAACAAAAAAAAAAGTCCACTTTCTTTGGTTTGATGTGACTCAAACTGTGAGATCGCTCCACCTCAAGGAAATACAAGCCAGTGAAATCCAAGCTCTGACAAACTCTGATAGTTTTAACGGCTTTGCGGCGAAGAAAATGGTACCTCAAACATTAAATGAGGGATTTTGCCTGATCAGCAAACATTGAGGAAAAGAAAACGGGCATCTTTTCTTACCAACATCAAGTCAGTAAAGATATTTGACTCTGACTTGACTGATCTTGCGTTGAGTTTTTATAACATCATTGCACCATTTCCTTCTACAAAACTCTGTGCCTTAAAATTAACCAGAGTATGTAAAAAGTAAAACTATTGCTAGAATAAATTAAAACCAAACTTATAAGCATTATTTCAGTAATGGTTATTAATATAACTAGCTAACCCATCCTAAACAGTAACAAAATTACCTAAATTAGGAAGAAACTTAGTTAGAACTAAATAAATTTAGGCTATAATTGAGGATCCGAAACCTTTATAACCTCGCTCCCAATCTGGATTAATTTCAGATCCCAGTCGAACGCTTTATTAAAATAAATAAAATCATTTTGAAATGGGATTTAATTTAGCACCATTTGAACTCAGATTTTAAAGACAAAGTGGACTTTGATCAATTGAAATGGATAAATAAACGAATCCAAGCCAAGTGTCTAGAACTAAACTGGGCCTTCAAACCATAACAGAATAACATAAAACTGTCTTTGATAAAATCACTATTTGTTTTGGTTTTATCCGTTGTCTTTTCAAGCTAATAGGAATCGTTCTTCAACATGTATCCGAAACAAAGCTACCTTTGTCTTTCTTCAGGTTCTGTTGGAGGGCAAGTTCAACGAGGAAGACGGGTGGCCCCATGACCAGCCCGTTTCCTTCCTATCTCTGAGGCTACGTCTGGTTAACGTCCTCATCGGAGCTCTGCAGACTGAGACCGATCCCACCAACACCCAGCTAATCCTCGGTATCTGCTCTGTCCTCCACCTCCTGGTTAACCTGACCATCCTGCTTCTGTCTCCGTTTTATTGGCTCTGTTTCTCCTCTTCAGGTGCAATGCTAAACATCGTTCAAGACTCGGCGTTGTTGGAGGCCATTGGAGCACAGACGGAAACGGTAAAGCTCAGCTGACCCGTCGTCTCTTCATTGATTGGTCTGTTGGGTTTTTTTGAAAAATCATGATGGCTGTGGAACCCGTTTTCAGGGCAGCATCGACGGAAGCCACGTAACGCTGAGGAGTCAGAGTCACAGTCGCACCAACAGCGGCATCAGCTTTAACAGCGGAGGGAGCACGGACGCCACCAGCCCAGAGTGTGAGCGTCCTGCACAGGCGCTGCTCAGAGACTATGGTGAGACATGCAGCTGCTCCACACAGTCAATGCTGCTCTCATCAAATGCGGCTTTAAGCTTGCAGCAGCAAACTAACTCATGGGTCATTTGTAGCTAACGTGGTTAAAGTGGTGTGCAGAGTTAAGAAGCGCTGGGTAAAATGTCTTTGTAGGTGATTCATTCGTTTGCTGTGATGCTGCTTTATAACAGTTTGTGGTGTCCTGCAGTTTCTTTTCCTAAATGTTTTTCTTGCACCATTTGGTTTGAAAAGTCGTTTATTTTACTGATGACCTGAAGTGATTTTTAAATGTGATGCCTCCTGTGTGTATTCAACAACTGTTCTTTAGTTTTCTCTTGTACTGAATGCTGTGCAGTTTCCAAATGTTCCTGATGCATGATGTTTCTAACAGTTGTACTAAATGGGCACCCTGAGTGTTCCTCCTGTGCTCTCATTTTAGCGGTGTGGCTCTAACCCTGCATTGTTTTGTCCTGTTTTTCGCGGTGTTTGGTATTTCGGGGTGTTATATGCTTTAGCTCTTTCAGATACGGCGGCAGGCCTGCTGGTGCGCAGCATCCACCTGGTCACACAGAGGCTCAATTCTCAGTGGAGGCAAGACATGAGCATCTCACTCGCTGCCCTGGAGCTGCTAGCAGGGCTTGCTAAGGTAAACTCCCCGTAGACAGCAGAAGCTACTAGTACTTGGCCAGAAATAGGAAGGGAACTCCTGTTTTTTAAAAGTTTCTAAGAACTTTTAGAGAGTAATCCTTCATTCTCTAAATAATGACTCAGAAACCATATTTTTATACACATCAGATGAAATAAAGCTATACACAGTTAGCAGTATGGTGACAGAGGAAAAATATAGATGCTTCCTGGTTCATAAACATCCACTGGACACTATTTACACAACAAGCTGTTGTTAAGGAGCCGTCCTAGAAGAAGGCATTCAATGTTTTATCACAAACAAAAGCAAACATTTCTAAACTGGGACTGTGGGCTTTGGTTAGAGGAAACTAAGATTGAACTTTTCAGTAACAGGGAAAAGAAAAAAAACTACCCAAAGCAATCTTGCTTGGTCTGCTGTGAAACAAAGGTTGAGATTGTGGAAAAGTTCATCGTTTCAGCTACAAGTTTTGAAGATCCGTGCTGCTCAGAGCCCATTTAGTAGGGCTACAACATTGAATCGGATTAATCGATTATTGAAATAATCCTCAACTAATTTAGTAATCGATTAATCATTAGCATAGGTTCTCAAACCTGCCTTTAGCTGACAGCAATCCACAGCAATTATACCAAAATTATAAAAAAAAATGAATAAACATTTTGCATTTCAGATAAAAATTCCATTAATATGTTTCATCTTTCATCTGGTTTGATTATGTTAAAAAAAGTCTTCTTTAAGGAACCTTTTCCTATAAAATTATTAATCGATATATTAACTGATTCGCTAATTAATCGTTTGTTGTAGCCCTACTATGTTGTCTTTATGGCACCATGATTCAGAAATACCTGGGCTTTTTTTAAAAATTAAAATTAGATGTTTTTTGTCAGAAAAAAAAGGAAACAAAATCAAACTGCCTTTATAGGCATCGCCGCCCCCAGAGCTGAAAGCTGTGAAGAGAACCAGAACCAGAGCTCGATCTACAGAAGCTGTCGAAAAAGGAATTTTTTCTTTCTGTCACCTTTCTAAAATGTAATGAAGACTTATTTTATAAAATAGATTGATTTATTATAAGTGTGACATTATGTTACCGTTATAAGATTCATTTATGTGAAGGTTTTCTGAACCCTTTCCTAAAGGGATCAGCAGCAACTCTGAACAGGATCACCTCACCTTTAATGACATGATGAAATTATTAACACTAACCCAGTTTAACTCAAAGAGCATTAATCTTACATTTTTTTTTTTTTTATCTGTTGGTTTCATGAATCTAAAGTTAGACGAGTCCAATATTCATCCCTGGATGATAAACAACAGCTGAAACTTCACAAATCACAGTTAATTTTTTTGAACAGGGATATATTTCAGTAATGGGTTTAAATTGAAACATGATATGATTATAATGTATTAAACCTTGTTTAAAGAAAAGAGACCACGGCCAATCTAAGCTTTTCTTTTTTTTGCCAGATTTTTTCTTTTAAAACGGCACCGGCTGATGAATAGTCGGTTTAATTCACCAAATTGCTTCTGGTCTCTGTGTTTCCTCATCAGGTGAAGGTGGGCGTAGATTCTGCAGACCGTAAACGTGCCGTCAGCTCCATCTGCGGCTACATTGTGTACCAGTGCAGCCGTCCGGCTCCTCTTCAGTCCAGAGACCTTCATTCCATGATCGTAGCTGCCTTCCAGTTTCTCTGCGTGTGGCTCACAGAGCATCCCGACATGTTGGATGAGAAGGTGCCTTCAGCTGCTAACACTAAAGCTGATTTTTCATACTGTGTCGAATCTTAAAAAGGAAAAAAAATAAAACAAAACAATGATTTGTTGAGCTTAAATGTGAGCTCCTTTGAATCTTCCAGGATTGTTTGATGGAAGTGTTGGAGATAGTGGAGCTGGGAATCTCTGGGAGCAAGTCTCGCCATGAACAGGAAGTGCGTCATAAAGCGGAGAAGGAGCACAATCCTGCTTCAATGAGGGTGAAAGATGCCGCTGAGGCCACTTTGTCATGGTGAGACTTTTACGGCACTCATGTAGCATGTACTGTAAATAACTCTCATCAAACAGCTCATCAATATGGCACTGCTTTGAGTTTCTCTGCTGTTGTCTTGCTTCTCTCCAGCATCATGCAGGTGTTGGGGGCCTTCCCTTCTCCCAGCGGACCTGCCTCCACCTGCAGCCTGCTGAATGAAGACACACTGATTCGCTATGCCAGACTAAGTGCCACAGGAGCAAGTAATTTCCGCTACTTCGTCCTGGACAACTCTGTGATTCTCGCAATGCTGGAGCAACCCCTTGGCAACGAGCAGAGTCAGTGTCACCACATTTGCTCTCTGCAGTAGTGTTGTTGTTTGAAGTGGTTTGGTCTGTTTTCCTTTTTAAGGTGCTTCCTTAACAAACAGTTCTGTGTTCACGATACGGACAGATCTACATGTTATCCCCACGTACGTCCAGAGGTGTGATTTTGGCGATGGATGCCGCTGGAGCTGGAAAATCTTCATGTCACAACAACCAATCAGAGAGTAGATGTGGCTGTGATATAGGATGAAGGAGAGAAGAATAATTTTTTTTTCCTTTTATCAAAATAAAAGATAGAAGACATAATGTTGACACAGGATGGAGTAAAAAAATGCTCTTTAGATGATTTTAGGCAACTTTAAAAAAAACCATTTCAATTTAGCCATTAGCACAGCCGGCTATGTCCCTGTTTTAAGCTCTCTCTGCCGAGGTTCTTGCTCTAATCTGCTGCTCCTGTATTAGCTCCAGAATGCTGCCTCACTATTCCTCTGTTGTCTGAACGATCCTTCCCTCAAGTGGCCTCGTTTTGGGTCTTGGTCAACACGAAGTTCCGCTGAAAGTGACCTTCATCCAGAAACGTTATTAGCTGATTAAAACATCTTTGTTCCTGCAGACCCCAGTCCTTCTGTGACCGTTTTGATCCGGGGAACAGCTGGGAGACACGCCTGGACGATGCAGCTCTTCCATCAACCAAGAGGAGCTCGGGCCAATCAGAGGGTGAGATCACATCTGAAACATCATATATGGAGTCTCAGAAATGGTTCTGTCGGCCATCACTGTCCTCACTACTTAAATCTGACCCCCGGCAGATGTTTGTCCCAGAGGGCCGCCCTAAACCTAACAATGAGGTGGGCATCAAATACAACGTCAAGCAGAGGCCCTTCCCAGAGGAGGTGGATAAGATCCCTCTGGTCAAAGCTGATGTCAGCATCCCAGACCTGGATGACATCGTCAGTAAGGAGGTGAGTAACAGCTGGATCCCTGCTGGTTATGATTTCATACGAATTCTACAGATCTGAGGAGATCTCCGTCAGTAATCCACTCATTTGATTTTATGTTGTTACTGTACAAACTCAGGTGGGTTGTTTGGGCTGGGAGGATGATTCAGCTGACACAAGTTCACTGATGAGTGATTACGTGAGTTGTTGAAGAGAAACTAAATTCACTTGGGTGTTTTTCAGAGAAGGGTGAAAACGGTTTGGTTGGTGTAACTCATTTTCTTTTTTTTTTCTCATCCAGTTCTTCTTTAGCTTTCTCTAACAGATTCAGTCTGTAGAATTTTTATCATTTGGGGATAATATTACCTATTAGATTAAAGAAAGCTGTAGAAGACCTGAATGGTTTGGTTTTACTACATTTCAGTTCCAGCTATTCTGTTACATTTTGTTCTTATGCTTTCGGAGCACCAACGGTATGAATGTTAACAATGCTGATGAAATGTATGAGTGTCCTGATATGTGGGTCTTTCTAATACTTGAACTTTTCTTTTTCCATAGTCGTGTCCTTATGCAGCTTATAACTTCAGTTGATTAAAAACAAAAAGGAAAAACGAGCAGGCAATGCATTTATTGTGGATTTTGTCTCATTCTTATGGCCAGAACTATGCATGCATGCATGCTCAAATATCCACAGTAAAGCCCAACCTGAACTCCAGGCTCACACTGAATGCGGTGAAGCTGCACTAAAGCATCCAGTTCATTAGAATCAGCGTGTGCACTCAGCTCACATCAGCCACGGTGCAGTGCAGATGTGGTGATCAATGAAGGGATTCTGGATGAAGCCGTACGGTGCAATAATGTCTGCATCCTGAATTTAACGTAGCAGGCAGGGAAACCTCCTGGTAAAATCAACCCGTCTTTCTTTGCTAACTTCCTAAAGCAAAACAGAACAGAATCGGGAAGAAACAGAGAGGTTATTGGAGGGTGAAAAAGGATATTTATTAGGGATGTCCCAATCCAAAACTTTATATCAGCCTCCCTCTAAAACCTTCAGCTGTTGAAAACTCATAGAAACACTTTGCTTCTGTTGGCTTTGGTGAATTAGAAAGAAGTCAGTTGTTATGATACTTGATAAGTATTTTTCTCTGTTTGTGAAATATGATCAAGCCTTTTCTAATTCCGTACTATACGTACATTAGGTAACATTATTATGTAGAATTATTTATTATTAATGTTGATAAAGCTGCGCTATCTCTATCGCATCAAAAATTTAAAAAAATTATCAGGACTTATTAAGTCGCTGCAGCTGGGTTGGCCTGGTCGCAGCACTCAGTGAGTCACTTTTATTTAGCCGGTCTGCACAGCAGCCACACTACATTCAGTCTGAACCCGACATAAACCTATTTTGTAGCCAAGCTTATTGCAAAAATAACACAAACTAAGTTTAAAGGGGTCAGGATGAGACTTTCTAACCTGTAACAGTATAAACTGCGAGCATGGTGTCATTCCTTTTGGCTGTTTTGCCACCAGAGGTATTGATGCATTGCAGAAAGTGGCTGAAATGTCAAAGAATTACTTTTTAAATTTATCATCTTCATCTTAAAACACCAGATAGGTGTTTAAAAGTAGGACACAGATGGTTCTGAAATAAATCAGGCTAATGTGTAATATAAACCACAGCAGACTACACTTTCAGTAATTCTTGGAGGGAGGGCGGTTTATAAAATATCCAGGCTGAATTATACCAGAGGTTTAATTCTAGAATCAAAGTGCATCTCTGTCAGCTTCATCTGAGCCGTTATTAATGAGGGTGTGTGTTAATATTGGAGCCTATTTTGACCTCGGTGAATCAGAGAAAACTTTTTAAGATTAATTAATCACATTCATCCTACCCTGAGAAAGAGCTGCTAGAAAAACTAAAGTAAAAGCAGCATTCTGAAGAGGGAAAAAAGTTTTTGAAACACTGGAAGGTTTCATGTTTACTTTCCGTCGGGGTTTTGTCTTCTTCTATCCAGCCCATCTTGTCCATTTCTGAAAATCATGTGTTCTCCCTTTTAGCTGGAAATTCAGCATGAAAAGCTTCGTAACCTGATGGCCAAGCAGATAGAGTATGAGAATACTTTGGAGCGACGCAGTGAGGAACTCTTAAAGTCCAAGTCTTTCCCGGACCCTCAGATGGACTGCAAACCCCCCCCTCCTGCACAGGAGTTCCAGACAGCACGCCTCTTCCTCTCTCACTTTGGTTTTCTGTCTCTGGAAGCACTGAAAGTTCGTAGAAACACATTTCCCTTCCTTTTACGTCTCCAATCTTATATTCTAGAAATGAAGAGTCATACAGGCGTAATTCAAAACATGTTGTCTGTTCACCACAGGAACCAAACAACAGTCGTCTACCTCCTCATCTGATTGGTCTGGACTCCTCCTTGCCGGGTTTTTTCGATGATGTCAGCTACCTGGATCTGCTTCCCTGCCGACCGTTTGACACAGTCTTTATTTTCTACGTCCGGGCAGGACAGAAATGCAGCTCTGAGGTAAGAAA